>JAUMHQ010000046.1:2540198-2553482 GCA_032361165.1 Enteromius paludinosus | reverse complement strand
CGTGTTCTGTCCCATAGTTACCCAGCGGCTGGGTTAAGGTTGGGTTATTTTTTAACCCAGCACTTTTTAGAGTGTAATAGCCAACAATACATCGGTTCAACATCATTGATCTTTCTCCAAAACCAAAAATCTATAGAAAATTAAGAAAAGAGCATGCTTCATGAAGATATTTTAACTTTAAAAGGCTATTTTCTTATCATTTTGATCTTTTTTTTTTTTTTATCTCAGCCAAATGTTGTCCTATCCTAATAAACCTATTCCGCTTTTAGGTGATTTATTAATTTCAATAGCCTAAAACAAAAAAAGTGACTCTTATGGCTGGTTTTATGGTCACTGCATTTATGCACAGCTGCTATAAATCACAGTACAAGTTTATGAAACTCAATTGTAAGAAAGCTGACTTTTGAGCTGTGATGTAATGAAATAGTCTTAATAGCATCACACCTGTTAAGAGCACCAACTTACACTCACTCCTGGTTTTCTTACCCAGTTTCAGCAGCACCACAGATATATCTACAAGAGCTCCGTGCGGCTCGGGCACATCAAACTCGATTTTTGACCAACTCAGTCCTTCCCTTACGATTCTGGAGTGAATGAAGTCTCGACAGAGTTCCTTGGACTGATAGACGAGCTGTTTTTCCGTTGGAGTCCGATCAAACACCTCCATCATCTCCGCGGCGAGCACGGAGGAGCGCTCAAACACGTTCATGTCCCTCATGTTTCTGTGATCCGAGCACAAAACACTGCGGCTTCACTGGCTGAAGATGCCCACATGAAGACCCCACAAACTCCACTAACACGACGACGCTCATTTCTCCGACGAAACAAATTAAATCAGAAACAGGTTCGCCGAAACGCAAACAGCCAATCAGGGAAAAACAGCCCACATTAAATTCTTCGGATAGCAACCAACTTCCGCTGCCCGATTTTATGTTTTGTCATCTTCTAAATCTCTCAATCCACTAGTCTTCTGTTTCTCACGAGAAGAGCACACGATGCTGAACTGGACTTTCTGTCACATTCCCATCGTGCTGTTCGCCTGTCCCCTGAATCAGACACTTGGAAGAGATTTTTCTCGCTACCTGGAATGCTTAGGTAACCACTAATCAACCAAGTGAACGGCTTAACGTTAGTCCAAATATAAACAGTCTATGGCATCCTGGCAAGACTTGCAATGCTTGCAGTCTAGTCATATCAAATTAAATGATTAAATTAAATCTTTTAAAATCCTCAAATTCATGCAATGGGATATATACAATAATAATCTTAATTGCCTAAAAATCACACTTATGTAAAAAGATGAGGGGGTTGTCTAACAGCCCTCCTGTAGGTGTGAAGGCTCCACAAAATGTTTCATTCATATAATGATTCTTCCCTAAGAATCAGTGGAAGTTCATTCATGCTTTGCTCTAGTGGTTGGCCGGGTAAGTTATTATCTGTCTATGTTTAGCGAGTTAATCCTCTCATTACAAACCAACACAAGCCTGTGTTTGACTCATGATCACCTCGGTGTGAGTATCCATCTGACACTGAGACTCTTACAGGGATGCCACCACCAGTTTCATTCAATGCATCCGTAATCAAAGTCTCTTTTAAGAGCTATTCAAATAACTAAACGAATATGACCCGAACAGTAGGCTTATGTGGATACAGTGGGTAGGAAAAATGTTCTGATCCATATACCATATGAAATCATCATAGATTGGTCATTTTTGGTATTTGGTGTATGCATGCACCAAGTAGGCTACAGTGTGCAGTAGTCTCTTGTACTGTATTTGTCAAACATTTAATTTTTATGCAATCGCATTATGCTGTTAAACCTAATGAATCTATTTATTGTAGATTTACGTGCACAGATAATAAGGCCTTTATATAGCTACAAACAAATATTAGAGCAAACCATTCTTATTTTTATATATTGCAGTGATTATTATAAGTTATTCATCCATGCTGCATTTCAAGACTAGAGTTCTGCTCGGCATGAAACACTAAGTTTGCATGGCTATGATACAAAAATACTAATAAAAATGACACAATTATGCAATTGTTTGTGGTCTCCCATGCACAGTTATACAGTGGCTTCATCTTGCATTACATAGACACTGGACAAACTTTTATTTTTAACAAATTATTTTTCATGGATTATCTGAATATTTGCAAAGGTTTGTGGGTATTTGAAGGACACAAAGAATATACCTGATGCATCCTTCAAAACAATCTGAGTGAAGGACACAAAATGAAGACTGCCTTTAAACTGAAATATCCTTCAACAGCTCTTGATGTTGTGGCATCTAAGAAATGCACTCTAATCTTTAATCAAAAATGTTAACTTCTCACCTGATGACATTTCTTCTCTGATATGTGCAGCGCAATAATCTCTCGTGCTAGCAACCTGTCATTCACATAAAGTCACAGTAAGTAGTAAACGACAATGATCCAAACCAGGCCAGATGGACAAAAACAATATTTTTCTGTTTCGCTCATATACCACACAGCAGGAAAGAAAATACTTCAGTTTGATGCTGACGCACCGCATCACCACCCACTAAAGGTTTATTTCAGTTAGTCTGACTTATTGCCAGTTCATTTGTATTAAAATAAGTCAGCCTATCTGCCATAAGCCTGGCTTATTTGTAAAAATTGTTTTATGAAAGAGGCCCCAGGCTGGTTTCGTTCAGGTTTCGTTCCAGCTGGTCTTCCAGCCTTAGCAGCTAAGGAAGTGGTCAAAACCCCCACAAAACCAGCCTGCTGACCAGCTTAAGACCAGGCTGGTTGACCAGCTAAAACCAGCCTACCAGCTTAGGTTGGTTTTAGCTGCTTTGTTCCAGCAGGTAAAAACAAATAAATAACTAAATACAAAATCCATACACGGATGAACAGTTCACATAAGATAACACATCGCAAAGCGGACAGGTTGAATTTCCATTTGATGTTCACCAGTATGACTACAGCTCCCACAAACCCCGGCTCATCGAATCAGAAGCTGCGCATGCGCTGTCGCTCCTATTATTTTGTTCTCCCGCAAGCATTAAATGAAGAGCCGCCCGAACGTGAGCTGATCAATATAAAGCAATTAGACGCGGAAAGCGACTAGCTCGTGAGCTGAGGCTTTCATACATGGAGTCACACGACACCTAACTGTGATTCTCGCCAGGCTGCGGGGTCCGCCATCAAGGGATTGGAGGCCGAAAACACGGCAGACGAACAGGACATGCAGAGGTGTTTTTGTATGTAAAAGCTAGCTAGCTTCAGCAGGGGATCGGAGGAGGAAGAGCAAACCGTTGAAGAGCTTTCCAGCACCTCTCCTTTGGCAGGAAGGGCCACATCTGCTCTCCACGACAGCGACCTGCCGTCAGGATGGCGCACCTCCGCGACATGCAGAACCAGGTAAATCCGCTGCCGAGGCTGCTCCTTCTGCATCCAGGGCTGTGATCTCATAATCAAGCAAATCACGATCATGTTTGTTAAGCCTGGCAGGTCATGACATTTCTCTTTTTAGAGATATTGAGGGCTGTCTTAACCTTTTTTAATACAGATCATTGGAAAGCAACGTCTGGTTTTTGTTCCATGTCTGTTTTAAGTGTCATTTATATATATATATGTCCAGTAGATTATCCTATAGTAAGTAACTAATTATTGAAGTTGATCTGTCATCATCTGTCATCTCACATCATTCCTCTGCTGTCTTTCTCTCTCCAACAGAATTCCCGGCTAGATCCGGAGGAGTATTTCACGAAACAGGAGCGCATTGGGAAGGGGTCTTTCGGTGAGGTCTACAAGGGCATCAACAATCGCACTAAAGAGGTGGTGGCCATCAAGATCATTGACCTGGAGGAGGCGGAAGATGAGATCGAGGACATTCAGCAGGAGATCACGGTGCTTAGCCAGTGTGACAGCCCCTATGTCACCAAATACTATGGCTCATATCTGAAGGTAGGCTCCCCCATTGTTACAGGCAGACAAGCGCAAACGCCAATACAGCAAGTCATCATGAAGTCTCTTTCTTTAAGGGTTAGCTCATGCATAAAGGAAAATTATGTCGTTAGTACCTGCAAGCCCTTCATAGACCGCAACACAGCTGCAATGTTCCTGGAAGGACATGGATAAAATGGTCCACGTGACATCAGTGGTATGATGAAGCATATGTGAGATTTCCCCAGAACGTGGACAATTTCTCCTGACTGCAATCGAAATATAAATCTCATGGCTTCATAAAATTGAAGAAGAGCCACTGATGTCACAAACAAACCACTAAACTTTGAATGCACAGTTATCTTCAGTCAAATTCATAATGTAATACATTTTTCTTCTACTGAAGCAACTTCACTGTCGTCTCCTTAGCCATGCAAGATATTAGATAATGTTAACAAGCGACCAAATGCTTTTTATTTTTCTGCAAACTGCAGGGAGTTGTAGTTCTCTGATAGCATCCCCGTTCATCTCAGTAGCCCTTGTTTAAGTAGTGGTGGAAAAAAAAAATACATTTATAATGTGCCATATTTAATCGTGGATACTGGGTTCTGCCGCCAGGTTAAAATCCCTGTGACTAATGATGTCATGACAGAGCTGGTTTGCTGTTGGCATAACAAAAGCAAACCTCTACAGTAAAATTAAATGAAATATCTCATAATCAATGTTGCTTGAACGAAATGGCAATGTACAATTTAATCAAATTCTTATGGATAAAATCATATTCAATTTCATCACTCATTTTCTTGTTTCGGTCAAGTTTTTCAACACATTATATAAAGCTCAGTCATGATTTCCTAAAATAAACACCATTCTGGCTTAAAACTGTTCTTTTCATACGTCTGAAGAACATTTTAAATAACGAACTATAAAGAACTTTTGTTGGATTTGAAAGGTTCTTTTTAGAACCATGCATGCCAATAAAGAACGTTATAAGCCACATGATGAGAGATCTACTGGTGAAATATGAATACAACAAATACCAAGCGACGTTTAAAGCACTTAAAGTTATTTTTTGCTTTCATCTATAGGGAACAAAGCTGTGGATCATCATGGAGTATTTAGGAGGCGGCTCTGCTTTAGATCTTGTAAGTCGAACGACAGTGGCTCTTCAGTTATGGGAATATTTTGTGTGTGTGTGTTCATGAATTCTTAAAGGGCTTTCAGCTTTAGAAATGAGATCTACCTTCTGCTTTCCTCCACAGTTGAAACCAGGACCGTTAGAGGAGACGTACATTGCCACTATATTGAGGGAGATTCTGAAGGGACTGGAATACTTGCATTCGGAGAGGAAGATTCACCGCGATATCAAAGGTGTGATAAACTACATCTCTTCCTACTCAATCAGGCACTCAAGGGACACTTCCTACTCAAGGAAGCGCTTCATGTTTAATCGTCTGCTCTCTGCGGAATCTGGGTTCCGTGCTAATGATTCATGTTTGTATCTTGTGGCAGCTGCCAACGTGCTGCTGTCTGAACAGGGGGATGTGAAGCTGGCAGACTTCGGGGTGGCAGGACAGCTCACAGACACTCAGATCAAGAGAAACACTTTTGTGGGAACTCCTTTCTGGATGGCTCCAGAGGTCATCAAACAGTCCGCGTATGATTTTAAGGTGCGGAGATCCAGGCGAATGGACTTTTCTCGGCACGCAAGATAACAATCTGAATATTAATGTGCAGATTTGGCTGTAGAGCTGTGAAAACACTGGGGTGGTAAAACAACTTTGTTTTGTTTTGTTAAGTGGTAGGCATGGAAGCATAGTAGCAGATAATTTGTATAGTGACCTGCTGAACTATAAAATGAGACTTTTAGGTTTGCTTTTCTGACTGCAGGCAGACATTTGGTCCTTGGGAATTACAGCTATTGAACTGGCGAAGGGTGAACCCCCCAATTCTGACCTGCATCCTATGCGAGTGCTGTTTCTCATTCCCAAGAACACTCCCCCGACGCTGGAGGGCTCCTACAGCAAACCCTTCAAAGAGTTTGTGGAGGCATGCCTCAATAAAGACCCCCGCTTCGTAAGTATTCAGCTTTTCCTGGTTATAGGACAATGTTTCATGTTAACCCCAATATCTACAACGATAAAAGGGCTGGAAAATCTCTTATGTTATTTAATAGTGAAATACAAAAAAGTAATAATGTGAAATATTACAATTTGAAAGAACTGGTTTCTGTCCTAATGTGCTGATTTGGTGATTATTATTCTTAATATCAACGTTGAAAGCAGTTTTTGTTGGGGTTCAGGATTTTTTGCAAAAATTATTAAATATTATTATTATTATTATTAAATTAAATTATTTTATGTATTTTATGTATGATCATGTCATGTATGATCACTTTAATGCATTGTTGTTAAATAAAATTATTCAAGGATTAATTATAAAAACTTAAAGCACCCTTTTGAATGTAAAAATAATAACTATTACAACATTCATAATATTATATATATATATTTTTTTTTTTTTTTTTTTTTTTTTTTTTTTTTGCAGCAACTCACAATATTGGAATGATCAAGTGACACTCAAGAGTAATAAATAAAATTTTAAGATGAATTAAAATTTCTCAATATTCCAGTAATAGAATTGCACAATATATTTTTACAGTATTTTTCATGAAATAAATGCAACCTTGGTGAGCATCTTACTTATTCCAAACTTTTAACAACTGGCGTTAATAATAGAACAGAAGGTTCAATTACATGACCCTGTGTCCCATAATGGACTGGCCGTAGTCAGACATCGTCCGCTTTTTAAAACAAGGCATTAAAAACCATCTCTTCTGGTTCTGTGCAGCGGCCCACCGCCAAGGAGTTACTGAAGCACAAATTCATCACGCGCTACACCAAGAAAACATCCTATCTGACAGAGCTGATCGACCGATACCGCCGCTGGAAGTCTGAAGGCCACGGAGACGAGTCTAGCTCTGATGATTCTGATATGTATGTCATCCATCCATTACGAAGCACACACTGTACAATCAATAACTGCCCTCTAATTCATCATGATATTATTCATTACCTATTACTTTGAATTATATATCTGCTGAATTGATCCTCATGATTTATAACCTTGAAAGGAACAGTGTTCTTCATTTCTCCTTGACCTCAAACAGGGATGGAGATAGTGATGACAGAGACCAGTGTCCCATGTGGACGTTCCCCACAGTCCGGCCCAGCTCCATGAACAAGCTCCAGAAGGGTTACACAAACACAGACTCAGAGGTCAGTATTCAAACAATTACTTGGTATTTGCTGTAAAAAAACTAAACTCCGTTTGCTGGGGTTGTTTCCTGTCATATTCAATCATAAAAAGGTTACATACAATTGCAGATATAAAAAGATTGAAGAATAATCAAATGATTTATTACATGTATATGTACCTGGCTTTGTTCTGAAGTACCAGTACTCTTGACACCCCTGCTTTATTTGTTTTACAGGCAGCAGAGACGGTAAAGAGGCAGCCCAAGTCACAATGTCTGTCAGCGCTGGTCTCTCCCATCTTCAGAGAGGTACAAACACCCAAAACTCTCCTTGTCTGGATATACTCACTTCTCACTGTAACTCTTACACTATCGTGTTTTTAATCACGGTAGCAGTAGATAAGGCAGCAGTAAAGTGTAATAAACGGTGATAAGCTCTATAAGTGTGTCTGCTCTCCAGCTGAAGGAGAAGAGGAGGGCATGCGGAGGAGGAATGGGTGCCATAGAGGAGCTGGAGAATGCCTTCAACCTGGCAGAGGAGTCCTGCCCTGGCATCTCTGACCTCCTGGTCACACACATGATGGAGAGAGTGTGCAGGTGAGCGGGTCTTTATAAAAAGACAGTGATGTAGAAAATCCCAAGTGTATTCGAATGTGATATTGACATTAAGATGAATATCTTTTGCATCAGGTTTGCTCTGAATGGAAACACCACGCCATCATCCCGGTGAAGCCCCGCCCCTCTGCTGCTGCTGCTCCCCCCGCCCCTCCAAAATCATCATCATCATCACCCCGTCAGGATCACAATACGACTGCCCATAATTCACCCTCTCTTACCCCCCAACCCCCCCCCCAGAGATCTTTTAATTAGTTATGATTAAATATTTTTACAGTTTTCTTTATAGAATGGAAAGTATTTAAGAGAAAAAGCCATGTCATTGAGCGAACTGTGTTCACCTGTTAGATCCAGATCCTATTATAAAGTGTTTATGGAAACATTTTTGTTTGTGTGGTTATTGGTGTGATCTGTGGTCCGTTTAGAGCTCTTCGGATGTTTGGTCACGCTTTATTTTACAGTGTTATACATTAAAGCTCTGAGCGCAATGTTGACGACGTGTTCCTCCTGTAGGGTTGGATTTGGGTTTGCTTTAGGGTTAGTTGTGCATAATTCACTGTTATTCCTAAAGCATGTACGTGCAATACTCATTATCAAATATTACATGAAGTTAAAAACTATTATAGTAGGTTCATCAAAATAAGCCGCTTATCCTCAAGAGACCAGAATCAAAGATGTTTCTTTATAAATAATGTACTACACCCTTAAATGTATATTTTGCTTCCCAGATGACAGTGTATGTCTGTTTAAGATCTTTTGATCTGGAAAGCATCTGCGGTCTACAAACGTCTGGCAGACGTCTTTCAGATGTAAGTTTTACACACATTCCAAATCATAAACATCTTAAAAGACATCTATTTGACATATCGCGGATGACCTAAATAATACGTCATGCAGATGTAAATGCAGACGTCAAATAGACGTCTCCGAGATGTACGTGTGTAATCAGTTACCCATGTGGGAAAAAAACATGAATAACACATTATTATTATTATTAGTTCCTGTTTTTAGACACTTGAACATAAAAGAACTTAAAGTGTTATTAGAAGTAAAGTTTATTTTAATTACGCTGAGATGTTTTTAAGCAATATGCAAATTATATGCATGGGTCAAAAGCTTTTATTTTCTTATTAAGCTATTACTTAAATACTGTGCCTATCAGGATTAACTTAGACACACTATAACAATTTATAATAGTTTTGTAGTTAAATAACTTTGTCCAAGTTCTTTCTGCTAGGTAGATGTTTTCTTTTGAATAGTAGCTGGAGTGCTCGAGGCCCACTTCCTGCTAGTTTTGTGCTCATCATGAGTATCAGGGATATTCAGGGACCTTCACTGCAAAATATATGATCTTAATCAGAAGTTTGCATCTCTGAAACGAGAAGCAGAACGGTATGCCTCTTCTTTATGCCTGTAAATATTTAAATGTGTTCATCGTGTTATACTTTACGACCTCTAGCGGCCATCAAGAGCTACTGTATCGTACAAACCAAAATAGTCCTTCCGGTTACAATCAACGCCACATTGACAAGTGAATAGCCAAAAAAAGAAAAGGGCGTAAAGTCTTTCAATACAAAATTTTATTACAAGATGATAGACAATAATGGTTTAATAGAAAGCTCTCAAGTGAAACATTAAAACTGGAATGTTAACAGCTGCTAACAGTATTTTATGACCAAATATAGAAAGCAAACTCAACTGTATAAAAGCTATATTTGCTTTTGCGTAACAGATACAAACCCACCTTTCATTTAAACCTTTTAATTATTCATTTATTTGATTCAGCGACAGGAATAAGATCACATATTTTAACCATAGATCCCTCAAGGAAGAGGTAAAAACTTGGCATGCATCAAAAGGTCGAAGAGCACAACAGCATATTTCAATGTATCCGAATTTCACTTCACATTGCACTCATGCCAGAACGATGCCTGATAGTAAATACATGACAGTATGCACTCAAATACATATCAAAATCAGCTAAATGAGCTTTAACGTTTATTCTTCATTAGAGGATGGCATAGGGAATGAATCATGGGTCACAGTATAACGTTTTGCATCAGTTTGGGGGCCGTTCAGCCGAACAGCACATACTGTATTTCAAGACTTCATGCAGGGGAGAGAGAAGCACTTCAGAAGCTCCTGTTCAGGAGGACAGCAATCTCTCTGGCAACACTTAGGAACAGTATAAAAGGGTTTCTGCAAAAAGAGCGCCACTGTGCCACTCAATCTCCACAGCTGCTTGTGTTTTCACAGTGTTTCTTTAGCTCGATGGGACAGAAATGACTGAGCGGTCATGGAGCTACACTACTATTAAAGGTGCTCTATAGTAGAAGATCCCTTCCCAGCAGCATTTGGCTTTTGTAACAGGAAAAAAAAAAAAAGTTCTCTTAATTACTAATGGTTGTTCTTCATTTTTGATTGCTCAAACGGGGGAAATTAATGAATATTAGCAACAGCAATTGAATAAAATGCAAAAAAAGTAATACTGCTTAAAAAAAAAAATTAATCATACAAGAGTGAAAGAATCTAAGAAAATGGCAAGCAAGATGAGCTAAGGACCAGTCTCTCCTCTTTCTCCACATTTAGCAACACTTCCTCTTCTTTCGTGTCTGACCGGGTCAAGCTCGGGGAGGCAGGTCAGCCTCTATAAGAAACACAAACAAAAAAAACAGCCCCACCAGCTTTATTGCATACTTAATAGAAAAAACATTCAATGGCTCATTTGTCTCAGAATAGCGAGTTTTTATGCGATATACTGTGTGTGCCGTTACCGTGTTTCTCACAGGTGTGGGCTGTCTCCCTCTCCGTCTCCCTGTTTCTGCATCTGCGCCTGCATCTTAGCGATCATCTCCTGCATTCGCCTCAGCTGAGAGACACACAAACAGTGTCACACGCCGACCTACGCACTCAAACGGTTGCGCGAGTTGCATTCAGCTTGTGTTTGGTTTGAGAGATCATACCTCAGCCTCCTTCTCCTGCAAGATCATATCCTTGTCCATTTCCTCCGGCTCCGGAGCCTTCCTGCACGGCAAAGCAAGAAATGCTCACGCAGCTGTGCTGAGCGCGTCATTTTACGACACACAAAGGCTTTACAAGTACATATACATACACACAGCTATTTAGATGGAGATATTTAATGATTGCAAGAAAATTAATAATAATAATAATCAACATATAGCCTACATAAACAGCAAGCTCTTAAAATGACACAGCATTTACATCAATTACGGAAACTTTAACAAACAACAGGACAAAAACTGTATTAGTAAACCACCAGCAGAGTGCTTTGCGTTGCAGATTTAAGCAAGACGAGAAAGATGTTAATATTGCAAGGCAAGCTGAGCAGAAAGCTGTATTTGAGTGCACTGAAACAGAGTGTGTGTTCAGTAAGAGAAGCTGAAGGACAGGTGGAGCTGTGACTGAGCTCCCAGCAGTACCTCCTCCTCCTATCCTCTGATGAACAGATCAGCACAGCACGCCTTACAACTCAAGCTTTAGTCTCTAGAGCGTACAGAACAATTTATCAACCGATTCAGCTTAAACCAGACAAAACAATGCTGCTCTTCTCTTTCTGCTTCTGCTATCAAACGACTATTTATATACGTTTTCAGTAAAAATGAGAAGTGACTATGTAAAAATGTGCTATTTTAATCTACTTAGTCTTGCCAGGTTTGGGATATTCAAATATACTGCGGCTACACTGGGTTTTTTTATTTTTTACATGGAGGTTGAGGGAGGAGGTGAGGAAAGGAGAGCAGAGCAGTACGTACGCAGGCGACAGAGGCAGAATATAACCATGGGAGGACAACCTGCCGCCCCGTTTGAGGCGCTCTGAGCGGAAGTTCTCGTAGTGAAGGTCCTGAGTAACTTCCTGCAGGTCCTGCATGTGGGTGCTGGAGAGATGACAGTAACCATCAACAGACAATATCGACATCATCTTAGAATGAAAACGAGGCTGGTACAGCCGTTCAAAGCTACAACTCAGTTTTTTTGTAGACTGAACAAGCCTCATTTTTGTGTGTGTAGAACCCTGAATAGCAGAGAACTTAAAATGACTTACATTAGCATGGTGCGGAGTTTGAGGAAGTCGTTGTGTTCGGGGTTTTCTACCTCCACCACACCCCATGGGTACAAACGCCCTCTCACTTTCTTCCCTTTAGCCTCAATCTGCTGGTTGGATCCCACCACGGCAAATGGTATGCTGGTCTACAACAGAAACATGAAGAACTTTTAAAAGAAAGCGGCCTAGCTAGGATTCTGGCTACTAAAGAGTTCTCCTAAAGAGCGGGAAACAGTAAGCATCAAGTCATTACAAATGACATCTTTCACCCACATTTGTGTTTCCCAATTCAGTTTCCCAATTCCCAAAACCAGTCTGAATAAGTCTCACTAAATGCTTAAGACTGTATTTACTTAATGAAAACAACAATTTATGATTATGGTGCTTTTTGGGAGGCGTTTGGGACACATGGCGATATTTTTATTTTAATTGCACTGTCTCTTTAAATTATATGATGAGAAAAATCCCACAAACCTTGAGAATGCGGGTCTGCTCTTTGAAATCTTCATCCTCATCAGACTCGGCATCCGGGAGGTGATAGATCTTGATGCCATGCTCATCGATTTCATCCAGAATCTAGAACCCGAAAAAGAAATGCATATAGCTAACAAAGCAAATGCATGATCAATCCATCTTCGGGAAGAAATCTGAACGGTTACCCTGCGCTTGAGCCTCTCTCTCTCCCTCAGCGTCAGCGTATCTGCTTTAGCAATAACAGGAACGACATTCACTTTGTTGTGAATGGCCTTCATGAACTGGACGTCTAGAGGCTTCATCCTACAAGATTGAAACATAGGATAATCAGCCATTTAAATCCAGAACAGAAGTGTGAGAAGACTTAAACTCACACCTGTGACAGTGGAAGAAAATGTCTTTCAGTTGAGTAAACAAAAAACACCTCACCCGTGACCCAGAGGGGAGATGAAGTAGAAGCAGCAGTGCACACGGTTGTCCACAATGTGCCTGCGGTTGAGTCCACTCTCATCGTGCAGGTAGCGCTCAAACTGGTCATCGATGTAGGAGATAATGGTGTTGAAACTGTACAAACAGACGAAGCACATCATGAAACACTTGAGGGATTTACAAACAACTGAAACATTCAAGGAGTTTTAACTGCCCCATTCCCTGTCGTTACTTGTTTGAAACACTGGTCTCCTTCTGAAAGAATTATAGCAATGTTCTCCTCATCTGCGCCAGTTTCCCCACGCTCTTAGACAACTTATGTTTATATAAGCATATTTTGAATCAGTTAAACGGTTTAAAAGGTCATTTTATTTATTTCAGTATTTTACCTACTCATAGTCTATATAAAATTGTGTTGACAAAAAATAAAAATAAAAATAAAAAATCTTTAAAAAAATATATCGCATTTTATTGGCCACATTCACACAGCAGCAGAACACAGTTGTTGAGTACAGGAAGTGACAACCGCGTTCTG
>JAUMHQ010000046.1:2515030-2530301 GCA_032361165.1 Enteromius paludinosus | reverse complement strand
AACTAAACAAATTTTTGACATAAAATCACAATTTTTCTTAAACAATGTATTGTTGGCCATTGCTATAAATATATCCATGTGACTGCTTTTGAGTTCCAGGGTCGATCTTTACTTGAAAGTTTGTAGGCTATATAAATGAATGGAGTGAATAACTCATTCTGATATATTTTCTACATGCTAAATTGCCAAAAACAACAACACACATGCATATAAATAACGTTATGATGTTACTACTTTAATATGATCTGCTGATTTGTATGTCCAGTCTCTGTTGGTATTTTTAGCAGTAACTAGAAGTACAGTACAACATGCACATTTCAAATAAAGCACTTGTTTATTCAAAATAAACTGTCAACCTTCTGTATAGGCCTACTCAATATTTTAATCATAGGCTACAACATTACCAACATTTTTACTTGAATTTAATTTGAATTGTATTAATTGCTAGTAATTGTATGATTAATCCACAGGGTGTTATATGAAACCTACTTTGACCGCATTCAAAAGCTGTAACTGAAATACTTAGGGCAAAAAACATGGTCATCTTTAACTTTTCAACTGTAAACAAATGGTCAAGTCTGTTCTGTTTTGCATAATAAAGATTTTGACATTCCCTGGTTTCAGCAAGTGCAATAACTGTATCATTAAGTATTTTTCATGTTACTGTATTTAATCTTTTTGTCATTTATCTGTCCTCTGCCCCGTCCAATGTAATATCTATCAATGTTCTAATTAAAAATAGGCTATATATACACTGTAGGCTATATATACAGTACCTATATATAATTCTGCAAATCAGGGTTGAATATATAGCCTAATTAAATCTCTGGGGCTTTTTTGGGGGATCAACCTTTTATTGTTATTAACCTTTTTTTCTTGCAATTCAATTTAACTGTCTATATTGATCCTCTATGAATATGTGTTCTTGTTATCATTGTAATATGCAAATTCTTAGAAGCACAAGAGGTCAACTCATTATTATATATTTTCTCTCTAAAGATCTATCTATGCAAATTATATATATATATTCATATATATTCATATATAATTCTCTAAGTTATCTAACATATATATAGTTTTATCTAACATTTGGAATTTTTCTCTAAAACAAATTTACACACACACACACACACACTACAGCAACCACTGAGAATGTCTGGAACAAATGATTAACTACAATAAACAAGATAAAACTGCATGATATCATGCACAATCATAAAGGTGTTCATTGTTTTTGTTTTCCTAATTTATTGGATGATGTACAGTATACATCTTATCACATGCCCCTTAATGCAATTAAATGGTATAACATTCTTGAATCCTTGCTCATTCCACAACGGCTCACGTTTTCTTGGCTATCCTCACAAATGCCATTAATTACTCATCGTTATCAGACTTTTTTATCATCTGCTGATTCTTCATGCATCAGTAATTGTTAAGCATTAGGCAGAGGAACAATCAGAGGAGAAGAAAAGGCAAAGAAAAGACGTTGTCTCGAGTGAAATGTTTACTCACCAAGTCAAAATAATCCAATAATTAGCTGTTCGTGGTAAGGCCTGTCTGAACTGTTCTTACACATTACACATCAAGTGACTTCAAGAGTAATTTGGTTAGTGCTCAGAGAAATGGTGCTTATGATTACTTCTTTTATATTTATTTTGTAAGTAGGTGGAACTATGACAGCTCAGTGCTTGTCAAGCATCGCTACATGAGTGTGCATGTAAGCCTTCACACTATAAAAAGCAGTCTCACTCTATCCAGCCTCAGTCAACCTCAACACTTGCCACCAACAACTTCACCAGATCCTAGACGAGAAACGAAGACAGAAGCAGAATGTGTGCCACAGCACTACAGACCACAGGTTTTGTATCAGGGACCATCGGTACGATTGGAGTTCTTGCTGCCACTCTTATGGATGTCTGGTGCACCGAAGACCAGCAGGAGCACAAGGCAACCTCCATTCACCACTATAAGGGCCTGTGGAAGGACTGCGAGGTGTCCCAGACTGGATTCACAGAGTGCCAGCCTCTCTACAGCTACCTGAGCTACTCAAGTAGGTTAACATGATGCAATTTTCTTTGTACAAACCCAATAATGACATCCAAGTCTATTTCTGGACCTAAAATGTTAAAATGTGAAGTGATATTTTTCATTAAACATGTCTAGTCTAAAAATAAGGCTATATAAAAAGTAAATTTCCATGTCTTTGAGAAGTTGTCATCTGCGTAGGTCCACTCTTAAAGGGACAGTTCACCCAAAAATGAAAATTCTGTCATCATTTGCTCACCATAATAGTATGAAACACAAATAATTTGTTAGTAACCAAAAGTTTATCGATAATCCAAAATTTCAAAATATATTTAATATCAGAAAACAAGGTTTGTAATGACATGAGAGTGAAGTAATTGACAGAAATTGTATTTTTGGGTCAACTATTATTTTGATAAGTTTTGGGTGAAATAAAACAACAAAGCATCCACTCAAAAGCATTAATATTCTATATCTCTGTACATTTTCAGGAATCCTTCAGGCAATAAGAGCTCTGATGATAGTGGCAATTTTAGTAGGTGTGATTGCAGTATTCATCGGATTCTTCTGCCTGAAGTGCCTCAATATGAGAAGCATGGATCTACTGACCAAGGGCAAACTGGTGCTAAGCGCAGGGATTTTGTTCATCATTGCAGGTAAATAAAAGCTTATTATTACTCAGTTTCTAAACTATACCCCACTGATCTTTCAATTTGTTTCTATTATGTTTGCAAACTGTTATTGTAACAATAATTCCCTACACAATACACATGGTCCACACCGTCTTTGCTCTTTTTAGGCATTTTTGATATTTCTGGATCATCAGTGTATGCTGATCAAATAGTGCCTAGTTTCATGATGCAAAACCCGACCCAGTACAATCAACAGCAAGGACAGAAGGGAGGGATACAGTGTGGGAACGGCATGGGCATGGGCATGGGAGGAACTGATTCATATGCTTCCAGGTGAGATGAAAAAAATGATTTGTCACTTGCATATGATTCACAGGGGTCTGTGAAATGCTGAATCCTGTTATCTCTATCTTTGTTTCGAACGGTCAGGTACACATTTGGTCCCGCCCTCTATGTAGCCTGGGTAGGTGGAGCTTTGTTAATTTTGGGAGGAATTTTGAAATGCATCGCATTCAGTACAACGAAAACGTAAGTTTCATTCCAATACAGACGATTTATCTATATCTATCTATTATTATGTTGATGGGTTGTAAGCTAACTAGCATGTTCTATTTCAGCAACAGTGATACGAGAGATGGCTATATTTACAATGCCACAGCCCAGCGCAGTCGGGCAGATGAAGACTGTCAGCTCCATAGAGTGAGAGGAGAACAACAACAAATTTAATCAATAGGAAAAAAAGGTTCTTGTCAGTCCTTTGTAATGCTTTGCACTGATGAACTTAAGTAATCTTTTTAGATGCTAAAAATATTTCGATAATTGCAGTTGTGTTAAGTGATTTGTAATGACTCGATTGAAAAGTCTTGATTGTTTATGGGTGAATTGGCCTGATAACGTGTGTGACACAGAGAGTGTCACAGGTGCTTAAGATTCAATATCTAATCATTGTAGGTAATTTGCTGTTTAAAATTATAATAAAGTTTTGCCAAAACTTTAATTGACATGATGCAGCTGATTTGCTTGGTCGAGCACAAAACAATTTTAGAAATGAACAGAGGATGGAAAAGAGATGGGGGGGGAACTACTGTAACTAGTCAAACTAATTGCTGATTTTCTGTAAGGTTGATTTATTTTTAAAATATATTTGATATACATAAAACAACAACAACAACAAAAATATCTTAAAGTGTATTGCAGCTATATAAATATCATATCACAGACTTGAATTTTTAAATCAAGCTAATTAAAACTACTAACCCTAACATAACCGCTAAAAGAACAATTTCATGTGATATTTACGGAGCAATTTTCCAATATTTCAAAAACATTAAATCTCAGATTTGATTTCAGAATTGTTAGAAAGCTCTTTGCCAACATGTCATTAACATTCAGTGTCAAACCAAGATCATGCCTGCACAACATAATGTTAAATGTGTCAGGAATCCTCTAAAAAAGGCCATCGAACATACCCAGAAAAGCACTGGTCTCATTGCAGATGTCCTGCGTGTGATTCCTGTAATTATTAAACAATGTTAACACATAGTAATATGATCATTAAAGTTAATTATTGCTTACAATACCTGCTAACAGGTGTGTTTTCCTTCATTGCTGCATCTGTCCATTTGATAAAATCAAATCTTCTTTGGACTGAAGGTGTTTTGGCTTGACTCTGGTTTGACAGGGACTTCATGCTGATTTCCGAGCACACTGCCTGGGAGATCATTAACAAAACCAGCAAATAATGACTGAAACACAATTACTAGTACATACAAAATACTTGGTTACCATATTCTTCTTAAACATTTTTTATAATTATGTATGCTTACAGTTCGAGAGGTAACAGCTATTGGCTGGATTCTGAAAAATAAATAAATAAATGATGTGTGTGTATATCTAGGCATTTGGCCAAAAGCAAAGGATAGTTCAAAAGATAATGTATGTATTACACCCCCTGGATCCTAGCATAATTGCTCCTATTAAACATGCTTTCAGAGGAAGTGGGTGAACTTGATTTGATTGGAAAAAATGGCAATGAAGAAAAAAAAAAAAGAAAAAGAAAAATGGCAATGCAAGTTGAAGAGGGGGTTACCTTTGTGGCAAGACAGGACTTGCAGTTCCTTGAATGGTTTGGACTGTACGTTGTGAGGCTGAAGTCAAACCTACTAATGTATAAAGACGCCCACAAACTTTTAGATCAAGATCAAAATTATAAATTGCAAAAAGAAGACTATAAGATGAGCCTAACAAACCAGCTTTTAAAGGTTGGCCATGGTCTGTCGTCAAGTCACATAGATTGGAATCACAGCACACAACACTAGCTTCAACCAGGTTGCCGTCATCAAAATCATCCCAATCATTAACTCCCAGGTCAAAGGTCACACCAGAGTCAGCACCGTGCTCTGGGTTTGCACGGATTCTGTTCATCTGTCCATCGTTGCATGGCCTGAGTTGACTGTGATTCAAAACCTCTAAAAAAGTAATGTGTACGATTATTTCCGTTTTATGTCAGGAAAACTGCTTTATTGTGATTGCTGTTAATATGAACAATATGTGGCAAATAGCAGATACTCTAAAAACATACTTTGAGGTAAAGCCAAAGGCCGAGGATGTTCTAATAAAGGGTCTCCAGTTTCAGAATAAAAGTCTCCCGGCTCATCATGGTAACCTGAAAATAGTTTGGCAATTAATACATCTTTTTAAACTTCTCTACTAACCCCAAAGTTACTATATTTAACCTTTATATAAGTAAAGTTAAAAATTAAAAAATCTAAAAAGAAAAAACTATTAATAAAAATAAAATGAATGATGAAATCACAAAATGAATCACATTTATTTAACCTCACATTCACTGTAAATACAATATTTTCTTTCAAACCTTGAGTGTGTGTGATATGTATATAATGAGTACACATACCATCATGGTATGACCCAAATGATGAATTCTCATATTGAGTGTCAAAACTGGCCTCTAGCTCCTTGATTTCATATGTACTTCCCTCAAACCTTAAGAGTGAATGTCAACATCATGAATGTCAAAACTAATACTATCAACAGTGTTAACTTCAGTGGCTAGCAGAAAACCCACATACTTCTTGGCAACAGGAAGTGTGTCTTTGGGTTTGTATGAGAACTGCTGCATTTTTGCAGATGCTGTCTCATTATTCATCCTCACCTTCAGGGAAAGTCAAGAAAACAGGACTAAGACTACGATAGATACACAATACAGCATATCTTGCAAAATAATTCTAGTCATTGAAATCCACTATTACTTGACTGTAATTAATCATATTTTTGACGATTATGTAAATATATCCCTCGATTCCCAGATCGATTTCTGACCTTCAAACGTTTCACAGGTGTCTCAAAGAGTCTTTCATTCCGCATTTTAAGATTGTCGAGGTATGAGGTGAAATTTGACTGGCTTATAGACCTTTTCATCACTCCAACTTTGCCTAAAAGAGAAACTGCATGAATCGAGCACAACATGTAATGACAGCACAGTGTAGGATCATCTAGTCTCTCATACTCAC
Organism: Enteromius paludinosus; assembly: GCA_032361165.1. Classification (NCBI taxonomy): domain Eukaryota; kingdom Metazoa; phylum Chordata; class Actinopteri; order Cypriniformes; family Cyprinidae; genus Enteromius; species Enteromius paludinosus. The sequence continues at coordinate 2,524,111 of JAUMHQ010000046.1, read as the reverse complement.
AGCAGTCGTGTCCACAGAGCTCCTTGTTTTTGCAAACATGATGGCACTGTCTCTTAACAGTACGAAATATGTGACTTTCTGTATTCAGAGCCACTGGATCATGAAGAAAATAACTAAATTAGGTAAAATATAATCTTTGAAAGCATCCAAAAAAATGAAAGGGATAGTTCACCCGATAATGAAATTCTGTGATTAATTACTCACCATCATGTCATTCCAATAAGACCTTTATTCATCTTCAGAACACAAATTAAGATATTTGTGACCATGGACCACAAAGCCAGTCTGTCGCAATATATTTGTAGAAATAGCCCAAAATATAGACAGATAAATTATAGATTTTTCTTTTATACTAAAAATCAATAGGATTTTTAAAGCGCCCCTATTATGCTTTTTCAAAAATGATCGTTCATGCAGTGTGTCATGTAGCTGTACATGAACATAAACTATCTGCAGTTGTGATGCTGACAGTGCACGATAAATAAAGTTATTGTCTATCAAAAAAAGAGTCGGCTTACATTCACCTAAACGAGTCGTCAGCAATTCAAATCTTTTTCTGTTACGGAGCCACGTCACTAAGTAACAAATTTGCATAATGTCCACCCCCGTTCTACATCGCGAACAACTTGCCCTGCCCACAAACAGTACGCCTCCAGAGTGACCACATGATCTTTACTTGGCAGTTTGGTGCACCATGGCAGAGTAGATAGTTCAGGAGGACATGGCTGGGTGATCCTCGGCCTAGCCACTATGGGCGGAGTCCCTTCTCTGAGCCTGACGCAAGCACAACAGCCTTCCTTGGGCTAAACGAGTCTGGAGCCCTCTTAGAGTAGATTCAAGAACCATTTCTGTAGAGGGAACCAAAAAAGCCAACTTGACCTACTGGGACTGTTCCTAAGGACATGACAAGACTTGTGAAAATATGGCTCCTGGGGACATGGCTTGACTTTGGTCGGGGGATAGAACCGACACTGGAACGAACTCTGGGGCTTGACAACGGAGAAGCCGTGGGGTTGCCAAAGCTGGCAGACTTGACCTCTGAGCAGCTGGTGGGCTCTTTTTCAGAGCGGCCCGCCAGGCTTGGGGGAGCTACGGCCCATGGACTTGACAGATGAGTGACTGGTAGGATCGGCCAGCAGGCTTGCATGAGCTATGACCGGTGGGCTGGAGAGAGTTGCGGCCGACGAACTTTACTGGTGAATGGCCTGCACACTTGATTTGACAAATCTAACACTTTAAAGGTGATTTTCCCAGTATCATTTACTGAGTAGTATTATTTCTAAGTAGAATTTAGATTTTTTTGGGCCCTTACATCACAGATATTCTGCCAAAATTTTACCTATCCTAATAAACCATAAATAAATGGAAAGCTTATTTACTCAGCTTTCAGATGATAAAAAAAGACACTTATTATAATCTGTGGGCTTTCTGACCCTCCATAGACAGCAAGAGTCCTACCATCAAGGCCCAGACATCCTCACTACATTTCTAAGGTGTGACTGTGGTAGTTCCACTGCTGTCTATGAGGGGTCAGAAAGCTCCTGGATTTCATAAAAAATATCTTATTTGTGTTCCGAAGATAAACAAAGGTCTTATGAGCTTGGAACAACATTAGGGTCAGTAACTAAATTACTAGATCAAATGTACTGTAAGATTGTCATCTTCACGTTGTGAAGGTGTCCTGACCTCTGTTTGATGGAGTTGGAGGTGTCAGTGTGGCATCTTGTGTGTTCTCTGTGTTGTGAATCCTCTGCACTCTCCATGTAGGGTTCTCTCTAATGCAGGTCTCTCCAAACCTCTTCACTCCTGAGTAGTAGACTCTGTAATTCTGCTGCACGTCCAGTCCCACTGCACAATCAACAATCATTAATTATTTAAAAATATTCTTAGGTATTACCAAAGCTGTCTATGCTTTTGCTATGGGTATTAGGTATTACCAAAGATGCTTATGTCAGACAATAATTTGATTTTTTATTGAATGTCACTATCCGAACATCTGAAGTTTTGGATGTTTACTGACCATATTCAGAGCTGATCAAATGAATGCTTAGCTCCTCTCCCTTAGTTGCTCTTGTCACCTCAATTCTCTTTGTCCAGCTTGCAGATTTCATTAGCAATGCGTTCCTTGAGATAAATAAACAATAAACACTTTCATTCATTCTTAGTTTCCATAAAAAATAAACTTTTTTAAATCCAATAGATCTTACAGGATTTTCTGCTGGAAGACTACATTATTGTCACAGTCTCCAATAATGAGAGTTACATAATGGTGATCTGGTGCTGTGTGTTTCGATGCCAACTCCTTGAAATTCATCAGGTTCAATGTGACAGAAATCTCAGCTGTGGATAGACTGTATCGTTGAGTCTAGGAGAGTATGTGATTAAATAGAATTACATATGAAACAAAATAACAAAATTATAAAGGCTAAAAAAGTGTTTTTTCTTATTATTATGTGATGTATATGCAAAAACATGTATTCTAGGTCCTGTAAGCTATTTTAAACATGTTTTATAATTTTGCCTTCACTAGTAAACTATAGATGGTGCTTCACTCCTGCAGAACATTTTACACGTTTAGATTTTTCACGTAGACTATCATAACCGCTGCACTCCTAATAATTATAAAAGAATTAACAACAGGCAGTTTAAAATATTTATTTTGTATGGAGACTAGAAGGTTGTCCAACATAAATGACAGGGAGGAGGGAGAGAGTCAGGACCAGCAAAGCCCTCTCTGCTGGCCTAAACATTATCAGCATCCCTGACTTAGTTTTACTTTATTTTTCCATGAATGTGTGTTAAATGATCTGCAATAGTCTATTCCCTTCATTTCATAGCTTTTCTTTTGGTTGCACTGCTTCCAGTAGTGTATGCATTTATCCAATCATATTGCAGCAATCATGTTGCCATGGTCATAGAAATCGGCCTAAGGCCTTCAGAATTAACAGCGCAGGCCTCTCAATGGCAATAAAAACATTGGATTAACCAATCAGATGAGACTTGAGATACCTGTCTGTGATGTTATAATGCGTTTATGTGTAATATTTATGGTTTCTATAGCAGTGGACTCATTATGATGGTATTAAAATGACTTATTAAAGGATTGTAGGATGCTACTGAAGGGGCAGTGGGAAATGCACGACCTGCCACTGATAAAAAACTAATATATACACACATAAAATGTTACCTGTTCCAAACTGACATTATATTTCGGAAGTTTGCTGACAACTTCCTTAATCTGGTTCCCAAAAGGAGGATGTCGGTTCACAATCTGGCAAAAAAAATAGAAGTCTGTTAAATTACTGTAACAACAGAAAGTCGTCATGAACAAATGTTTTCCTACTCTTATGAAAAATTCTGCAAGACATTTCAACTTACCATCTCTAATTCTCTAGGACTGGTTTGCTCAATTTTGCTGAATGTTGTAAGCCCTGCGTTCACCATAGCAGTGGCAAGTGTTAATCCTAAACAATAAGACCCGAATATAAAAAGCACCCACATTTAGCACAACAAATACACTACATTTTTAAAGGAAACCTTTTTTAAACTTTTAGAGGTGCTCCCTAACCTATCCTCTCAAGCTGTCTGGAGACGTAAGGTGAGTTCTCCCACAGTTTGGCTCGAAAACATTTGGCAAGAATTAAAGAGTTGAGTCGAGCAGAGAAATTCGATTTGGAGTGATGACTGAGAAACTCAGTCAGATCTGGCAGAGATTACATTTTGTTAAATCTATACCAATTTAAAAGTAGCACGATAAATGATCTCATATTTGCCATTTCATAGCAATGCCATCAGACTGAGAGAGCGAGTAACCTACATCTGCTGACTCTATTTCCATTTCTGAATATTTTTCCAATGTCCTGTATGAGTCCAAACTCCTGCAAGGGGATGCAGCCGAGGTGAGCTTGAAGCAGACTAGGATGAGAAGATAATTGCATGTGTAAATACACAAATACGCAAGCCATGCAATCAAATGGTAAAATCGCACAACCAAACAGTAATAGTAAACCCTTACCAGTTCACTTTCATATCATTACTTCTGATCTTTCCTTCCATAGGAAACCTACAAATTTAAATTTACCACAAAACATTGGTGTAGAAACAATTTTCACTAAGAAATTACTAATAACACAAACAATTATGAGGAAACAGCTCAGACGAAACAAACAAAACGTTGAAATGTGAAAAATCCTGAAATTGTATTTTCTGCTAAAACATGCATTATATGAGAATCAAGCAACTGAAAACAACTTTGACCTGATGGTAGTTCTGTTCTTATCCTTGTTCAACGTGTTCAAGGTTTTCTTTTCATTTACTCTCAACTGCACATCACTGAATTCTTTCCCCTTCGATATCATTTCAATCTAGAAAGTGAGAAAAATGTTTTCACATCATTAAATTATGTTCTGAAGCAGTTATTATCAATGCAATGCTGCAAGAACAACAAGGCTTTCTTACCAGCTCGGGTAATGTCTCTGTTCCTGTCACCATACTGAACTGCTTCACAGTTTCAAAAGCAACACAGTACCTGGCCATGAGTTTTCCAACCTCTGTGTGTGACGATTTCATTTATATGGACGTTACAACCACGACAAATTTAGTTAAGTCACTAAATACTAAAAGAAGAGCTAAATAAAACTTTAATGAAAAGGAACCTGTGGGCTTGATGTTAATGTCTTCATCCATGGTAATCAGGTTGAAAGAGGCCAAAGAGTTGAGGTTCTTCAAGCACAGCTCTAAAACAAACAGGATAAATCACATTTACACAACGGTCTAGTCAATTAATTATTATAAACCAAGTCACTTTTTCATACCTTGTAATTTAGTCTCAATTCCACATTTGTCAAGCTCAGGAGAAAAACCTGTGATAGAATATGAGATATGAGAGACTAATAAAGAAGAGCTAGCAGCACCTTTGATTTTTGGGATTTAAGGTTTAGGATTTACCGTAGTGTTTGGGGTTTTTCAAAGCACGGATGTACAGGAAGGTGGAGCGGATCCAGTCTAGAGCCATGTTCACGTCAGATATGGTATGGAGAACTATCTCTGCGTTCAAGTGCTCCACCAAGTTTGTGTGCAAGCTGAAAATAGTCATTTTGTTGCACTCATCCCATACACAGATAAATCGACAAGCTTATATCTTATGTTTTGGGAAAATTTAAATTCTGAGACGGCACAAAATCTGTTATACCTGCTCTCTATGCTGTCTATACCACTCAAGAAATGTGTGTATTTGTCCTTTGTCTGAGATCGGGTCATGATCACTGCAGTTGCTGTTGTATCAAACTAAACAAAAACCAAATCCAGTGTGTGCTGAGGTCTCAATCTTAATAACAGCTATACGTTTGCATTTCCAATTGAGTTTTCCACCCGAGTGCTTGAAATCTAACCATATTTTAAATGCTTGTTTTGAAATAACACAGTACAATTGATTTATGCCTAGATTATTATAACCTGTACACATAAAGACTTAAGGGCAACTTCTAAAGTCACCCTCTGAATTGCGTTAGCAGTACCTGAGGTCTGCCAGCTCTTCCAATCATCTGTAAAAGGTCAGCTTCACTGTATTCCTCATATACACCTCCAACATAGTGCAATGTGGATTTGATTACCACAAGGTGGGCTGGCAGATTCACACCCATAGCAAGGGTGCTGGTTGTAACTGAAAGAGAGTTTTCCTATTTTTTCCATACGCTTTAAATAATGCATAATGTACTGAATAATTAAAACAATATTTGCAGAACTTACATAACACTGGCAAATCACCCACAGTGAACGCTTCTTCAATCAGTTTCCTGTCTGACACATCCATGCCAGCATGATGATACCCAATGCCACAAATGAATAGATCTGGAGAAGGTACAGACATTTTTTTAGTGCACCTTCAAAAAACAGTGACCACTGATCCATGCATTCATGAATATCAAACAGCATAAGTAATTAATGTACAAACCTCTGAGTTTTGCATCAAGCACAGAGTTTGCATATTTCATCAATCTATGAAAGAGTTAATGAGTTATACTAAGAGTTGTACACATTAAGATTGATCTTAAAAATACAGTTTATATCTTGCAAAGCATCTTCATCTTTGGTAGTTCAACCACAACATATTTATTGTACAGAAAGTCTATGTATTGTGACTATAGTACCTCTGTTTGTGGTTAAGGCTCATAATGAATCTGGCATCCTTGGCAAGCACAGAAGCAGACTGCTGAACTCCCTTTCTTGTGGAGCAAAACTGTTCAATTCAAACAAATGCATTATATAGGCTGTATTTCTTTCTATTATTTTAAAATATAAAAAACTAGAACATTTGCATTCTTTTACCACAAGGGTTGGTTTTTGATCAGAGTAAGTCTGAATAATGTTGGCCATTTTGTAGTTGAGAGAAAGATCAAACTTGAATTCATTCTGATTACTTCCACATGGGAACCCAAGCACCACTTTCCTCAGTTTCACAGGCCTGTGAGTCTCATCCATCTCCAAACAAGTAGCAGGCCCTGACTCATCGGAAAGCCATTCAGACACCTTTGAAACGGTAGAGAACAGCACAGGAAGAATTGTAATTATTTTTTAACCTAAAAAAAGTGAGTAATCTCTTTGGTACTTCCCCAAACTACTTACATCCTTGATGTTTGGGATGGTAGCTGAGACGGCCACAAATCTTGTTGATGCTTTTGATTCTGGATTCACAGCCAGTTGATACGAGTGCATGGTTTTCATTCTGCTGACCACAACTTCAAGAGTGGCTCCACGGGTTTTGTCTTTGACCACATGTATCTAGAGAGGGTATGTAGACAAAAATGTTGTTCATTAACAAAACACTGCCATCTGTTTTTAATTACTGGTATTAATGATCACATGGGAGGAAATAAAGCAGACCTCATCAATGAGGAAGAGACTAACAGATGGCGCTAAACAGTTATCCTTCCACCTTCTCGTCATGCTGTCCCATTTTTCCTTTGAAAGGTAAAAAAACACTTCTTAAGACTTGCTGGACAGATCTTTTATGTTTAGACTCTACTTTATGTGGCAACGTACAGGAGTGGTAAAAATCAGATGAGCATCCTGGATTTCGAAAATGTCATCAATCTCTGTGTCTCCAGTTAACTCCTTACAGTTTAGTCCAAGGGGTCCAAATTTTTGTTTCCAGTCTTCAAAACGCTGACTGCAAAGAGCCTTAATCGGTGCCACTGAAGCATAAAACGAGAGTGCTTATTATGAAATACTGAATCAAAATTTGTAAAAATCTAATTATTAAGCTCAAATAATAATAGCTGTAATTGTAACTCACTGTACACAGCTCTGACACTGTGCCAGGCTTCTGAAGCCTCAATCAGCAGTCGAACAATGGCCAGCTCAAAGAGCACAGTCTTCCCAGAGCCCGTAGGAGCACAGGCAACAAAATTTTTATTTGTGTACAGAACCTGAAATAGAGCAATAATCTGCTGCACACTGTGTTTATGAGCTTTATATCAAACAGATCCAAACGCTAGAGACTTACATCATCCAGTGCTCGGGACTGCACATAGTTAAAGTAAGGGAATTCTTTAAACACACTTCTGAATTTAGCAGCTTACACAAATATCAAGGAAAACAATGAATGTGACAACAAACGTGTCATTGACAGTCCACATGTACATTGAACAACTTAAGGAATTACTTTTCTCTTCCTAAGATGATATATTATTTTTTTATGTTTATGCTTTTCATGTTAATACTACCCAAAAGTGAACTTTGTCAGCGTTTAGAATACGATAGTATAAACTATAGATTAGATCAACACTAATAAACACCACAAAGCCACCATAAACCACTTATAAATTTGATTTCATCTTTATATTAAAACGTATAGGTTAACAGCTGGGCTAAACAAAAGAGGATACGAATTTCAGAGACTGGACGTAGTGTTCCTTTTCCAGATGACCCTTGAAAAACAATATCAATATTAACATGCAAAATATATATGTTAACACTATTTGTTCTCTGTGTATGGAAATCGTTACGGTTTTTGCACACAACAAAAAAAAACTGCATATTTTACTCTATTATCCCAGGAACACACTTTTTCACGATTTTCAAAGTTCAATCACACGATTGTCTGGGGTACCATTTAACTTCTGTTGAGTGCAACTTCTGTTTTTAGTTTCTAACAGGCATCAGTCACGAATCGGCGCTTCTCTAAGACTGAGTCTTTAATAACACACACAATACGTGACTGTCACTCACAAATATGAGCACCAATTTGCCATTGATTTTGGGCGTTTGGGTTAAAATCATACATTTCAGTTAACTAAAAGTGCTTAAGTATTTTATTACCTTCAGATTCTGTAGGCCTGAAACCAAAATGGAGATTATGGTTTGTTTCTGACGCTACATCACACGTTTGGCTCGAGTCAATAAAGGGACTACAGGTAACAACAGCATGTGTGCTCTGCGGACCGGTGGTTGTCATGGCAACCTGCCCAAGGAAACCAGTGTCATTTGTTGTTGACATCATCTGATTTGGGATACCGTCGTCATCATTCCCTGAGATCCTCCTTGTGGGAGCTCTGAATAACCTAGGTTTACAAGAGAACCCAGTCTGTTTACCCACTTATTGTTCTACTGCCAATATCCATTTCAAACACAAAGAACTGCTTGTAACAAATTTCGGTAACTCAATCAAGATGTAGCAAACCATACCGAGTCTTGAAGGGAGGAGCAATGGCAGTAGGTAAAGGCCTCGCTTCCACAAAACCTGTCCGGTCGACAGCTTGCTCGCTTTCTCTAAAAGGTTCATGGGTCCACAAAGCAGATTCCTCCAGCTCATGTGATTTCACAGTCTGCCACTGGACACTTGAGATGGGATTGTGAATAGGTTTTTGTGCAGGAGGCAGAAATTTCTTTGATCTCTGAGAGCAACCTTCATAAATGAGAAATTAAACAAAAAGTAATGGTCTTTCTGTAATTTCATGCAATATACAGGTTGGGTTTTTATTTTAAAGTTGCCATAGAATGCATTGAGAGAATATTTTAAATTGTTCTGATATGTACATAGAAGGTATGTAGCTTAGGTAAGGGGAAAAAATGCCCAGAAAC
>JAUMHQ010000046.1:2483367-2497261 GCA_032361165.1 Enteromius paludinosus | reverse complement strand
GTAGCACACAAATTCTGAATGCCTTTGGCAGATCTCAAATGAGACATTTTAATATAGATTAAAAAAATTAATCTATGCCCACCCTTGATATATATATATATATATTAGTACAGCTGAAATGTTTTTTACATAAATCTGTTATGCTGAATAACGCTGGAATATTATTTCATGTGTATTTTTGACTTTTTATTTTATATAAGTCATTTTAAAGACTTGACATTATTATGCTTTCTATTAGGGGTGTGAATACTAATACTTAATCGAGCTCTCTTCTGCTTTTTATACATGGATGAATAAATACAGACAAAAGTATATCAAAATGCATGTTTTGGTGAATGTCCTAGTAAACGCAGTCGGTTGGGTATATTAGGTATCAGTTGAGAAAGAAAAGGGATGTGTATCACTATATGTGTTTTCATTCTTAAAGTGAAATGATTAATGTATTTAATTTCTACAGTGAAGACTATGCAGTTATTTTACATGACATTTCTGTTGTGTACCTGAAAAATGATTTTAGACTACTGTCTTTGTTCTATTGTATTTATTTTCTACTATTGCTTGTAATTTGGTTACCTGCAGAAAAGATTTTAGCATTGAGCCCATAGTAGCAGCCAGAGTTGTAAAAAAAGGAAAAAGTGTCTCACATTTATGTTTATGATACATATTTTGGCTGCATTTGTCAGTTAATTTAAATGTAGATGGTTGTTTAAAATATTTAATATCATATAATCAATATATCATTATTATAAATTAATATTTTCCTGCATCGAAGCGAATCCTAAGCGTATCGTAGGATTTTTTTTGAGGTATTGACAATGAGAATTGATATCGAATCAACAACCCATCTGATTTACAAATTTCGACAAAGTACGTAGGCTACTTATAATGCGTTTATGTGCGTGTGTCTATTTTACGTAAATGTAATAAAATTCAAATATTACACATTTATAGAAATGCTTTCTGTGAGGTTTTGTCTCTTTATTTAATTTTTTCCCCCTGGAGTCCATTTGTCAGTGCCTCATTGTAAATCTAATGTGCAATTGTTTTCCGTGTGCAGGTTTTGTGATCTAGTCTTCCAGGGCCCTTTGTCAGTGCAGGAGGACTGGATAAAGCATTTACAGAGGCACATCATGAACACCGCTGTACCGCACACAGGGGCGGGGATGGTGGAAGTCACCTCCTTCCCCAAGGACTCTTGCCCCAACTCAGAACCACAGGCACAACCTTCAGTGATGCAAATAACCTCATGAGCCCAGGAACCCACACAATTTGTTCTTGGAATATCACTTGTATGTAAATTGTTTGGTTTCCATTTGAATTTTATATTGCCATCAGTAAGGACTTCAGTTTTTTTACACTTATTGAGGATCCATTGTTATCACAGACCGCTTTTTAGATATTGTTACATTGTGCTGGTGTTGAACATTGTCAAAGAACGTACGAACAGTGGGTGAATATGTTGAGATTTCAGTGAAACCCACCAAAAGACAACCTTTACCTCAGATCCTTCTCACACTGAGTTTTTCTGTCTAAGGCAGATTTATGCTCTACAAAAACTGAAATGATACTGTATGTGGATTTTATAACAAGCCATTTTTATTTGAAAACCAACACTTTTTTTCTTTCTTTTTTTTTTTTTATCCCATCCATGGATTTTAAAAGGTGCACTTATGATGCATAATATGTGTAGAAATGTAAGTCTATATATTTACTTCAGAAGTTTGACTCATGCCAACACACCAGTCATTAGGTAAATCAACCCATTCTATTGATATTAGCAGTTTTGAACAGTATGCATGTCATAACTCCCTCATTTCTGGTAACATTTTGGTTTTTCATCTAATACCGTTTTGATTTTATCTTTAATCTGTAAGTTTGCCACGTGTGCAAAAAAAAAAAAAAAGATACATTAACTGTTACTTGTGTAGGCCACTTTTTACGGTTCAAATATTTTTGTGTATAAACCTTTTTAGGTAATTTATGTGAAAAAAAAAAAAAATGTAAATCACTATAAACAATTTTGCTGTTCAGAATAAAAGGTTTTTGTCGTCTTCAATTTGTGTGTTGGTAATATCAATTTGGGCCATGTAATCTACATATCGCAAGAGTTGCAGTCATTTTAGATGCGTACAAGTGAAGACTGAATATTTAAAGAAACTGGTGGATTTGTTGATAGATCCAGAACAGTAAGGTGAAACCAAGTTTTTAAATCAGAATATGCAGAATAAGTGTATGCCAAGCAAAAATCAGTACAAGACACAATCTCTTGACTTACATTCGTTTATGATATTTCTGCAGATATTGTTCTTTGTAATACTAACCTTAGTGGTAAACTGAAGGTTAATCTAACTGCTTTTTAAAAACATTGTAACATGTATCCAAGTCTTGCTCATACACAACATTTATTAATCAGAAAACGTAAAAAGGCATTAATAATTACACAACAGAGACTGTCAAGGGCAGTTTTTCTAAATGTTGCTTGACAAGGCTTCTTCTAAGATATAATAACAGCGCAAAAGTAAACCGACAACGACAGCAGCTTTACAAGGTCACTGTGGTTCTAATCATGAGATGCAGGGTGTGCATCCCCCCCATTCTGGCAGTTCATAGTCCTTGAAATGCCTCTTATCAGCCCAGTACAGCAAAAATATTTCACATGCTTCATTTAACAAAGGAAATACCGATACACATTTTGAGACTCAAAAACGTGTTGCAATATTGCGGTTATTGCTAAAGAGAAAAGGTGAACTTTCATCAAATCTTTCGTCATGTCATATCTTGTCTTGTATAAAGCACTGAGATGTGCAGCTCCTAAACTCAAAAGGACAGATCTAAAAAAAAAAAACAAACACATGATGAATGCACATGTGTTTAATGTTTTTTAAGAAACATTAACCCCCAATTTCACAGACAAGGCTTAAGCTAGTCCCAGACTAAATTGCATGTTTGAGATGAACATATCTTGCTCTGACATATCTTTAAACATGTCAGCGTCATTGTTCTGTGTTAAGATGCACACCTGTAATATTTTCCAACAAGGCATTTTTGTAAAAGTTGCCTAAACATCTTAATTTAACTAATGCCTAGTCCTGGCTTAAGCTAAGCCCTGCTTGTGAAACTGGGCCCATATGAAAGACAATTTTGAAAGCAAAAACTTCTGAAACTACTGACCTTGCAATACTTAAAGGCATAGTTCACCCAGAAATGGTCACTCTGTTATTATTTATAGGTGTTTTTGTCCATACAATTGAAGTTTTGGACCCCATTAATGGACAAAAATAAATACATAAATAGAGTTCAAAATATCTCTTATTGTGCTCCACAGCAGTCACTGAACTTTTAGGATGACGAGTAACAAATGACTTGAATTGTAGTTGTGGGTGCACATGCTCTTTACAATATGTATCAGCCTGCATATTTAAAATGACAACAAAAATGTATGTAAATAACACAATATACGTGTATAAGAGAACACAATTTAACCTAAACAAATGGCAAACAGAAGCAAACACAGAACTCTTGTTTGCAATGTTCCTGTTGTATTTTGCAACATGCGTGTTTTTGCTTCCTGTCTGTAAGGCTCATATTGTTGATGACAGGTCTATGGAAATTTGTGCAGATTCCTGCAGAATTGAAATGTCCATTTGTCCATTAATCACTACTGATACTTTCTTTGACCTCCAGAGGCAGTGTGTCGAAAAGATGATCCTCCACAAAGAGGAGGTTTTTCCGAAGAAGGCGACACTGGCCAAGCTGGAATGGAAGGCAATCTAAGCAGTTCCCTTTGAGCTCTAGATGGGACAGCTGAACTAACTGCCCAATCGCCTCGGGGATGGAAGTGACGCTGTTATGACCCACACATAAAACCTTTAGTTTGGAACATTTAAACAGTTGGTTAGGTAGAACTTCTACCTTGTTTCCAGTGATTGCGAAATGCTGAAGGTTGTGAAGGTGTCCAACCTCCACTGGTATACTCGAGATGCAATTGTGGCTGAGGTCAATGTGCCTCAGTTTGGGCAGATGAAACAAAGCTGGAGGAAGGGTCTCCAATTTATTGTGACAGAAAACCAGGGACTCCAGACTCTTCACTAGGCATATCGATGGTGGAATGGCAGTGATCTTGTTGTGCCATAACTTGAGGCACATCAGTCTTCTCAGGTGCTGAAAGCTTATGATCTCCTCTATGGTTCGGATATTATTATTCTTCAAATCCAGTTCTTGCAAGTTAGCCAAGCTAAAGATCGCATGTGGGATCCTCTCCAAATCACAGTTCTGGAGCTCCAAATCAACCAGGCTGGTCATCTTCTTCAGACTGTTCAGTACCAGTAATTTAGTCCCATCATTGTGTAACACCAGTTTGGTGAGATGCGGAGAGAGTTCTGTTAGATTAGTTGGTATTTTGTTGAGATTGCTTTTGAGGTACAACGATCTCAAGTGTCTCAGATCTCGAAGCGACTCCAAACCGATCATCTTGTTGTGTTCAGAGTTTAAGTTCCCAATTAGATTTAATTCCTTGAGACTTCTTAACAGATAAATCCATGGTGGGATTTCTGCAACGTCCGTAAACTTAATGTGGAGGTATCGCAGATGGTCGCGGAGAAAGGTGAAAGCAGTTTGTTCAACTTTAGCGGGGCAGTGACATAGATGTAGTTCTCGTAGGTTGGTCATCTGAGAAATTTTGGCTGAAATCCTGACCTCGGGAATGAGCTCTAACTTGAGGACTTCCAGATCGGTGAGGTCAAATACGGCATTTGGTAGTCCTGACAGCATAAAAAGGTGAAGTTCTTGTTCATCCTGAGCATTGGATGTCACATGCTGACGTAGTTTTTCAAATGTCCACTCGTGGTTAAGGCTGATTTCTCGTAGTTTGTTCTCACTCACCTCAGAGAGGAATACGCCGAACCGTTTGGAGTACAACTGGTCGTATTGGTCAACCATGTGTAGAAGAAACGCAAAGTCGTTTTTGACATCAGGAATATCACTAAAGCTGCTTTCCTCTCGGACCTTTTCAAAAGAGTACTCCTTAAGAGGTCTCCTGAAGAGCCAGTAGAGTGTATACAAACACACCAGTCCATAGAGAGATATCATTGCCATGAAGGTATAAAGAAGTTTCCTCAACATGAATGCCATGTTGTGCGTGCAATAGTACCAATCATACCCGGTCAAACTTTCGATATTAAGATGGCATATATGGCAGAAAGTGATCTGTGAGGCAAACGTTGAAGTATAGCTCAAGATCAAAATAATCTTTAGCACTTTTATCGCTGTCTGAGCCACGTAGAGTTTATAGATGAAGTCACTGTCTTCTACATGGACTCGAAATTTCCGCACTTTCTCAAAAAGAGCCTTGGCTTGTTCTCCATCTTTTTTGTCTAAGGTGGTCATGCAAGGAGCTTCTGCGATAAGCTTTTCGGTTGGAAACTGCACCGTTGGAGTTTCCATCAAAGGTGTAGACTGACTGCTGTCCTCCGAGGACACGTGTTTCTGGAAAACCGCACCGCCTGTGAATCTTTTCTCGGTTCTCTTCTCCTCAGAATCTTCACAAGCGGTTTCAGACAAAGCTTTCGTTGTCCATGGTGATTCAAAGCACCGCCCCAAAATGGAAACAAAGTGTTCAATCTTTGAGCTGGTCTTCGGGTACTTGAACCAAAAATTGCTGCTCACCATTAGCATTATGGTGTGTATGAGAGCAAGGTAAGGGAAGTATTTGTTGTACCATGGTAGAGCTTCATGGTAGCACATTTGGTTGACAAAAACATACTGCTGAAAGTCCAGATTTGTTTTTCGTCCTGTGGGCTGAGGTTGAGACCCCTGATCTTCTCCTTTTAAAGGGGTAGGTTGAGTGTTAAGGAGTTCATGCGCAACACTGTCAGGAAGGTCTCTGGTTGTTGAGGGAGCGGTGCCCTGAACTGATGAGGAACATTCTGCCTTAGGGTTTGTGCTTTTCTCAAGAATGGGAAGACAGGCTACTTGGTCTTTAGATAACTGCATTGTTCCAGAAAAGATGGCTAACATCAACATTATCACTCCAATATAATCCATAAACACATCCCACCATGGTTTCAGAATACGGTATTTGGGCTGGATGTCATTAAGGGAGGCAACTTCAGTTAGACTAAACATCCCTGCAATAAAGAGTAGTGCAGTCAGTGCATATAAATCCAGTGCATGTTTGAACAGAATTTTAATCTATTACATGTCTCAACGTTCTTCAAAGGTCTTGGGTGTTTACTTTAAAATAAATTGAGCAGATTTACATTTAGTTAGATCCTTTCACTGAAAATGACTTACCGCACACATGTATATATATATATATATATGCAGAGTGCATGTACTGACTGTGCATAATTGGACAAATACCTGCTAGCCACATGTGGCTTCAAGTTACAACATGAAAGGTCCGAACAATCTCAGAAGTGTGTTATGTTTGAAATAGCACCGGACTATGATGATTCACACGTTCGTGTGGCATGAGAAACACGCGTCCATTCACTTCAGATGTGATTCTTGATTCTAGGTTAAAACATTTTTGGCTGCCAACGTGGTATTAATAGCCCAATTCTGTTTTTAAACTCCCAGTGGCAGCCACATTGTTCGAGCACTGCTTTATTTGATGTCTGTTATTTTCTCAGAGCAGTGCGTGAGAAATAGAGTCTGGTAATACACGGCAGCTGTTAATCATTAGAATCGTCTGCGTTAACCATTTAAGGGTTTAAAGAACTATATAAGCCAAGAAGCCACCGATCCTAACTTTGAATTGACTGCATAGCTGGGTCATTTTGCAAAAAGAGCATTTTATGTGTCTTTATTTGACTTTTACATATAATGCTCTTTTCAGCCTTCATGACTTTAATTCAAATTTTTGTTAGATTGATCATTAGGGGGCGACTTTACAAATACCCAAAACCGTTTAAAAATGTCAACATTAAACTCCGCTAAGGAGCGCCTTGTGGAGTTTGTATGCAATAATTATTAGGTAAACTTTTAAAGTTTTGGTAAACTTTTTAAATCACCAATTCACAATGCAAATGCACCTATTTAGTCGATGACCCTGGAAATTAAAATGTTTCTAGGTTGTTCTGAAATTGATATTATCAAGCTAATGAAACATCTTAAAATAGAAATATTCTCATTCGTTTAATGCAGGATCTACGAGGCAGACTAAACGAGGCAGTCCATGGGAATATATATATATACATTTCAAGGTAGTTGGAAGAAATAACCTTAAAGACCCAGACAATAAAACGGACTACTTACTGTCTCTGTGCTGTTTTTCACTGAGATGGAAGAGCGCGCGCTGTCCTTATCTTGATTGTCATATTGCTTTAGACGCTAGATTTGTCAAAAGTTGTCGTTGAGCGGGAAACGGACTACAAGTGCCAAAGGTATAATCGCCACAAAATAGTCTCGTTTCAGCATACTAATGTAGTGTCCGTCTAGCACTGCACGCGCTGTCCAGAGCTCTGACTTCGGCGTGAGGTTAAAATATGCGATTCTTTGTCCGACCTGCTCCGACTTGTAGTTCAGCAGTCAAGATGACGGCGCTATTCCGTTCGTCTACTGCGTATCTCATTGGACGCTGACAGCGTAGCGTTTATGAAAGCGCTGGATAAAGAGGAATTATCACGAAAAAGGCTTTTTTAAAAGTGCAGACGCGCCCAGGACACAAATCAGTGCTTTAGACAAAGCTGTTGTTTTAAATTGAAGGTGGCGTCTGTGAAATATTACAGTTCTGACAGCCGTAACTATTTAATTATTAAGACTTGCCCTTTTTTATACTTTCTTTTCTTCTTCTTTTTATTATGAGGAAACTAGGACCCAGATGCTTACACGGTGGAGTAATGTTTGGTTGGCACAGTGTGCAGGAAATGTCTTGGTTACTAAACCAATCCACCCCTTTGCTCTTTCTCAAGTTTCAGCTAGTTTGTAAAGAGGAACATAGGCCTAGATATTTTTTTGCTGTCTGACTGAATCATGAGCACGTGTATTTTCCTTCCTTTTTACACTACTGTTTTTAATGGTTTTATTCATAAAGAATCATAATATAGTTGCATACTTATTTCCCTAAATGACAGTAGCCCAAATGATCTACACATTTCTGCAGTTGATATAAGTTCAACACATTTTATTTCACACATGCAGCCACCATAAAAATATAAAAGGTGTCATCACCTGTTTATCAGTGCATTTGCTCCTTTAGTGCTCTTGTGTATCACTAAAAGAGAACAGATGATCCCTTATGAGTTAGGAGAGATATGAGTGTATGATTATAAAAGGGCCCAACCCTTGGTTTCGGAGAGCACTACAGGTGGAATTAAACCAATTATAACTTTGTATGAGGCATTTGCATTAAAATGATTAACCCATTTAGGGATGGTATAGGCCTATCATTTTTAAGCACAGCTTGATTGTTGAAACTTTAAATGGCTTGTCAGTAAACACTGGAATTAAAAAGAACAAATAGTGACAAATAGTTAAAAAATGAGACCGTAAATCACATGCATTTTCCATTGTAGTCAAATTAAAGCCATGTGCCAAAACTGCGCCAGCGTTTTGTTACAGACCAGACTTTGCAATGAATCGTTCAGCACTCTTTGTAATCAAATCTGAGTTAAAACAACCTACAAACTTAGATGCATGTTGTGCAAGGCCTGGCTCTAACATCTAAGTTGGGCTGTTGTTGTATATATAATAAAACTGTTCTATTTTCATATTGATAATGTCTGATAAAGAGACTACTCGACTACTTGAACACATTTCTGTATTTTAAGGTTGAAACTGATCATTTAAAATGTAATGAGAAGAAAGTACATAAGTTTGAGCATGAAATAATGTTTATGAATCATACATTTTTGGCCCTTCTGGCTTTCCGTTTCCGCCCTGTGCACGTGACCTTGAAAACCTATAAATAAGGGTAGCGGAAGTCTATTGTGTTCGCCAGAGAGTCACTGCCGTGGACAACGGACTGTAACAGTATGGCGTCGACGAGCCGGTTAGTTAACATTTCAGCTGGTTTTGCGTCTCATATCGTTTTGTAAACGATGGCGTTGATGACCTTTGAAGCTTTCCGATGCGATGTGTAGTCTTTTTAGTCGTAGTTGTGTTATCGTTGTGGTGCGTAAAAAGCAGATCTTGTATAATGAATACACTGTCATTTTCTGCTAGCGCATGTTGGCTAGCCGTTCGCATCGGATGAAATACGACACAAAGAGAGCTCAGTGCTGTTAATACTTTTAAAAGACTAGTCGTCAGATAAGGTATTTCAGATCTGCGCGTGAGGTTGAGATGCCTGTCAAAACCAAACCAAACAACCGTCACCGCAGAGCTAACGGCGCTAAGTGCACGGACATCACTAACAACACGGGCTCTTCAACACTCTCAGGAAGTCATTCCCATTGATTTTTTTTAAATCAAATAAACATTTTCTTTTCCTTATCCGTACTCATGTCTGCGTTATTAAAGTTCTAACATCAGTGTTAAGTAGCAGCGACCACCTGAAACGGTCCAAACCACCCTTATAGTCCACTATGATTTTAAATATATATGTATATATAAATATACATAACTATATAAATTGATGCATAACAAGCTCTTAGCTGAGAATATGGCGTATCTAAAAAAAATGGATAACTGAACAATTTTAATAGGGGTCAGGGGGGAATATTTGTCATATGAAAAGTAAAATTTTGATTGTGTGTTTATATTAAGTTCATATGTATTGTGTTGTTAGAAAAAAAATAGGAAAAGAAAATGACAGTTTGCATCCAATTAAAACAAATTCTAATATGTTCCTGCTTTATGAGTATCTGTGGTGGTCGGCATCTTCCTTTAGTGTTTACTGTATCCTAATCTGCAGGAAAACAGTTGTTTTCTAATGTCAGTAGAGTTCAAGAGTCCAAGCGGATTTTTCCTGACCTCTGGAATTCTGTCTGTTTTAGTGGAGACTCTCTTCCCAGGGTGCAATGCCCCAATCATCCCGATGCAATACTGGTGGAGGACTACAGGGCAGGAGACATGATCTGTCCAGAATGTGGCCTTGTAGTAGGTATGAGTTTCCCGCTGCTTTTGAATATTCAAGCTTTAAGTGGACGTTTTTCATAACTGACTTTATAAGACATTAAGCTTGTGTTTTTTTTGTTTGTTTTTTCTTAGGTGACCGTGTAATTGACGTAGGGTCAGAGTGGAGAACGTTCACTAACGAGAAAGCGACTAAAGACCCTTCTCGTGTCGGTGACGCCCAGAACCCTCTCCTCAACGGAGGAGACCTCACCACCATGATCAGCAAAGTATGGAACTTGTTTATATCATGCGTAAATGTGCGTTCACATCGTCATTATTTATATGTATTTTCAATATGGGATTTTAGGGAACAGGTGCTGCGAGCTTTGATGAGTTTGGAAACTCCAAGTACCAGAATCGGAGAACCATGAGCAGCTCTGATCGAGCCATGTTAAATGCCTTCAAGGAGATCACCACCATGGCCGACCGGATCAATCTCCCCAGAAACATCATCGTAAGTGTCCCACCTTATTGTTATTGAATTGTACAAACTTAATGATGCGTTCAAATCAGAAACACAACACATAAGTGAACTAAACTAAGTTTTCCTGTGTCTTTGGAGTGTTTCAAACTCAACAAAGTCTTGTCCATGGCTTCGAAAAATGGCTAATTTAAACACACGCACAAATACATGTTACGGTGTGGGATGTTGTGGATAAAGCCGTCCAAATGTATCAAAGAAATAATTTGTAACGTATATGCTTGCTGTATTTTTGTTGTATCACCGCCACAGTTTGTGGAGATTCTGCATTCAGCCAATCAAAATACACTAGATAGCTGGCCAATCAGAGCACGCCTCATTTTTCGCTTTGTAAAAATGGACGCGTAACAATAATAATGTGCTGTATGTGTATGTTTTTGAACCTTACACCGCGTAAACATATAGCATTACACCAAATACACTAAATAATGCTCATAATTTTAGACGCATTGTGTATGACCCCTTTAATCAGTATGTCCAAGCTCACTTCCATCCTCTCAGTAAAGTTTCCTTTCTCTGTTACAGGACCGAACAAACAACTTGTTCAAGCAGGTTTACGAACAGAAGAGTCTGAAGGGCAGAAGTAATGATGCGATCGCTTCGGCCTGCCTTTACATAGCTTGCAGACAGGAGGGTGTCCCCAGAACATTTAAAGGTAAAAACCACTTGCTTGTTTTTGTATGTTGTTATTAATTAATAGACTATATCGTACTACACTGTGTTTACCATCAACATTGGCTCAACCAATAGAGGGCAACTGTCAGGTTCCTAAAAGAATAAATCCCCTTCATTTTCTTTATAGTTTTATTTTGATCATTAACTTTTGTAAAAACAGACTTGCTGTGAGTTACAGGGTTGTTAATTGATAGCATTTACTTACCTGATTAAAAACGACGTTAACCTGGAGTTCCCCCGGCTAAATTTTTAATTAATTATATTTTACCATCAGTTAAATACTTGGTGTAATTTTTTGGCTTTGTGATGTTTCAAAGCACCTCATAGCTGGTTGTTTCATAACTCATAAAAATCTTTTCTAACGCCCTGTGGGGAAAAAATCTTCTAGAACAAAGGCTGCAGAAAAAGTGGGCGGTGCTGTTGCCCTCAATAGTGTGAGTTTATTTGTTTGAGCGACCAATGGAAAGGAATGTTCTGGAAAACCTCTTAGTCCATTTGGTAATGCTTGTGGTGCAGAAATGACACTCTTCACCTTTAGCGTTGTGCTGCTCTACAACTGAAGATGGTTACCTATCAATATTCCAGCAGGTCTTGCTATATGTAACCCTGGACCAGGGCTTGACATTAACACCCACCATCCCATCAAATGCGGGTGGATTTGTCTTGAAGGGGCAATTGAAAGAAGAGAATTTTACTTCCCCGACTGGACAACTAATCTGATTAAAACATCTAACTGCACCAAAATTTTGATGAGAATGGTTCTGATTTAATCACGTTCAGTTCAGTTAATATGAGTTGTTAATACTTATTTTAGTTTAGTATTTGAATTTATTTAAAGGATATATTGTTGGCCGTTTTTGCTTCATTTAATGAAAATAGTTCCAAACAAAGATCACAGCAGAACCGGACCGGTGCGCATATACAACACACAGAACAGTGGTGTTGTGTTCCCGTTTTTGAACTTTGATTTATTTGAGTCCATAATTCAGTGGTTCATTCATGAGGACACGCACTTGCTTCATTCATGAATAAATCAGCCGTCTGAACGAATCGTTTGAAGGCTTTATTGACTCTGTAATTAAAATAGTCACAAGTGTAAATGCTACATTTCAGCTACTGTAATGCAGTAAATGCATCTGAATGCTGAGCAAAATAATGTCAAGCCCTGCACTGCACCACAAAACATGTCATAAGGGGCAATATTCAGAAATTGAGTTTTGTACATCATAGGGACGCTCATTTTAGGCGTTTAACCGTTAACTGACCGATTTGAAGTTTGACCGGTAATACAATCAGTTAAACGGTTTAAAAGGTCATTTTATTTAAGTATTTCAGTATTTTACTCATAGCCTATATAAAATTGTGTTGACAAAAAAAAATCTCATTTTATTGGCCACATTCACACAGCAGCAGAACACAGTTGTTGAGTACAGAGAGTGACAACCGCGTTCTGTAACGTAACTCACCGGGAAATGTTCAGGACGCGTTCGCGGAACACACGCGCTGTGTGAACAGAACAGGAACGCGCGCTCTGCTGCACAAACACGCTTCTAGCGGGTGTTACGTGTTTTAATGTGTGTTTAGGGGAACTTCTAGTGATGGAGAAATGAGCTGCGTGTCATCTGAAAGTTTTATTAGATCTTGTCAGGGGCGGATCTAGAAAATTATTCATGGGGTGGCAAGGAGGTGACATCAAAATTATGAGGGGTGGCAACACTTTTTGTATGGTGGCATGGTTTTTGTAGATTCAAGGAACGCAATTCTTATTCAGTGTATACACTAGGGTGCACATTTTTACATTGTCCTATTAAAAGTGAAATGTGTGATTGACTTGAACTTGATATCTGGATTGGATAGTCAGATAAATTAAATTAGATGGTACGGTATATTTAACTTCTCTTTACTGAGTTCTATGCAAACCTGTAGCGAGTTATGCCGAGCTTTACAAAGCATGACAAACAATACAGACTGCATATGGATACAAAGTTTCAGTGAATCAAGTCAAAAACACATAAATATACAGAAACCACATTTAAATCACCAACAAATATCTTCAAAATAAATCAAATAAATCACAGTATTCCGTGCAACAACGGCAACAAAATGACCTTTTAAAGTATTGAATTATCTTGGATGAGACATGAAAACAGATTCAATCATTTTAATGCAAGTAAAGCAACACAAGTCCCTTAAGTCCAAGTATCTCTTCTTACTGGAATTAGTTCACCTGTTTCGAGTCGTTCGTTCATCACGTGATAGCCCCGTGAAGCCAAAAAAATTAAGGACTCGAAAGCATGGGCATAAATTTAATTTAACAGTAGGGGGGTACAATAAACAAAATTTCTCGCAAACAATTTTTAAAGGGGACACAAATAAAACAGTCAAATTGTACTTTGTCTCGCGTTCACACGCTTGCCGGCTTGGTGTAGATTCCGGGATATTTTGTACAATTTGCGGGCATCAGGGAGGCACTATCAATACACGGGACACTAGTGCTGGGGTGGCAAGGCTTTTTCTTAGGGTGGCAATTGCCACCCCGGTAGATCCGCCCCTGGATCTCGTCAGTTTTGTGTTCTGCACGCGATTCATACTCTCCGCGCGCGCTGCTGTCGGTTAATGAAGGTTTGATGAAAGAACTCGTGTCTCGATTGGACTCCTGTCATGTCAGAAAGTGGTAAG
>JAUMHQ010000046.1:2446244-2456942 GCA_032361165.1 Enteromius paludinosus | reverse complement strand
CGCGCGATAAGAGTCTCGCGTTAACGCAGCGCGTTAACGCCGATAACGGCCCACCACTAATATATATATATATATATTAGGTGGGGGGTTTATAGAATTTTAATACTTTTTAGTAAAGATGCTTCAAATTGATTAGAAAGACATTTAAAATGTCACAAAAGCTTTCTATAATAACATTCTATTCAACATAAATGCTTTTTTTTCAACATAATAACACATGTTTTTGATCAGCAAATTAAAATATTACAATGATTTTTTTAAGGATGGAGTAATGATGCTAACAATTCTGCTTTGAAATCACAAGAATAAATTACACTTCAAAATATTCAAATAAAACATATTTTAGTTAGTAAAAATATTTCAAAATGTTATTGCTTTTACTCTACTTCGGATCAAATAAATGCAGGCTTGGTGAGCAGAAGAGATGTCTTTAAAAACATAAATCATCTCAGGTTTGACTAGTATTCTATTCCTGTGATGCAAAGCTGATTATCAGCAGCCATTACTCCAGTCTTCAGAATCATGATCCACCAGAAATTCATTTTTTTGCTTAACCTTGGTTTATTTTTTTTAATTGTTTGATGAATAGAAAGCTCAAAAACAGCATTTATTTGAATATATATATTTAGTCCAATAAATGTAATATATATATATATATATATATATATATATAAATCAAATATATATCAATTCACTGTAATGCATCCTTGCTGAATAAAAAGATTCACCGGCCCCAAACTTTTGAACAGTAGTGTACATTTCTTATAAATATTTAAAGTTTATTTGTATAGTATGCAGATGTCTGTTGACGGATAACTCTGAATCACTGATTAATGCCGCATGTCTGGCACATCATGCTCTTCACAGATTTACACAATGTGTTTAGAGTCATTCTTTTTGAATTGGTCCTATAACAGCTTTAATCATCAGTTAGTCACCAATGAAAAGACAAGCGTGTTTTAATAAAATTGGGCCTTGGACAAATTGCTTTGCCATTCATCCATTCCAGAATGTCCAGTAACATCCTCAGCTCTAAATCTGAAACATAAAGAAGACCCAGCATCACAGTTCACAGTTTAATAACAGCACGCTCTTGAGGAACGGAACTGATACACACAATCTTACTGCATGTAAAAAAAAACAAAAAACAAAAAAAGTTTCTAAAGGTTAAGGCAAACTGCCTGTCTAAATTATCTTTATAAAAAAAACAACAAAACTAATTAAATACTGAACACGTGGCTTCATCTGTAGCCAAAGGACTAGATATCGTAATTTAAAAATATTTCTGAATCAAATCTCTGAAAGTCATCGACGATAGGCCCAAATGTATGGTAACAGTACGTTGTCGGTAACTCCATGTGCATGGGAAAATGATTTTCATTTAAGCCATACTAGGCCTCCCGGGGTCCAGGGGCAGTAGTTGTGGCAGATCCCTTGCCAAGCACAGGACTGCAGACACTCCTCATCTCTGATGAATTCCATATGCGCTGCTCCGCCTGCAGTTACTGCTGCTCTTGAAACATCATAGCACATTTCTTCCATTACACCTCATTATCTATCCCCTTTTCATCCAAAACAATAACATATGCAGGAACACACACTGGTAGATGACGATCTTTCTCTAAACATTCATAGAACATGGAAATATTTTAATCATCGTAATCTCATTCTTGTTGCGAAAAATGATTACGCCCACTTTGAAATACTTGATTCTCATAGGTCAATCGGGGCATGCGCGCATATATATATTTTTTTAAATATACAAACACAGCTGGCGCCATCTAGAGTCTATGTTATCCATTGTACATGCACATAAAATCTATCCTTTTTGAGCAAAAGAGACTTTTTAACAAAAACATAGTACTTATTTATTGCTCTCTATTTAGGCTTATTTTTATACCGGGAAAATGTTTGTGCTTTCTATACAAACTAAATGGAACATTCATATAAAAAGAGCTCTTTCCACCCCGACTGCTCATTGCACTTTTGTCCCAAACATGTGGAACACACACAAGACAGCCAACGCTCTGGGGGGTTCTCTCAGAGGAACGTATTGTAGGATTAAGCTACACAAGAGCAGCAAGTCGCTCCAACTGATATTGGCAAAATATCAACAACCCTTTGACCTCTCTTCACTGCGCTGTGAGCATAACCGAAGACGACCTTTGTTCGAAACATCAAGTGGGGCTGACTATGCACGGATTCTGATTATTTTCCTAACAAAGCCTTGCTTGTGTCGGCCAGTGTCCGTCGAAGTGATGCAGATGCACGGGATAAAAGCTTTTTTGTACTCAGTATTGCTGACTCTCTCATCCCTCACTGTTTCTCCCTCCATCTCAGTCTCCTGGCTGGGCTGCTGTTTCAGTAGATGCTTCCTTCCTGCTTGAGGGCTCGTCGGTGTCGTATGATCAGCGAGGTTGCTGTTATGAGGAATGTGGAATGAAACAAAGCATAAACAGTGAAAATGAGGCTTTCTGTTTCTAGAATCCTCTCATTTATCCCAATCCTCTCTCATAGTTCACTGCAGTTCTTGCTTTCCTCTCTCTCCTGATCATGACCTCGTGCACATTTATTTCTTGTTAATGTCCTCAGATTTGAGGTCCTATTTGTTTCGTTCCAGTTGTGGGAACTCTTTAACGCTGAGCTTGGGCTGAAATCCCTTTGTGTAATGAGAGCGAGAGATTTTGTGGATGTGCCAGTGCTCAACCAGTCTTTATGAAGGGTGGTGGGAACTTGACCTACATAGTGTTTTGGATTGGTTGCAGATGCTGCCTGTTGAAAAGGGAACCTGCAAATGATTCAGCAAACACGTAGGATCCAACAAGCTTTATCCATCAGACCTTTAAAAGAATCCCAAAGTCATTACTGATGTTGATTGTTCAATATTGTGGTAGAAAATGTGTCCTGAAGCATTTCATTTTGCATTGCGTATAAACAGTTAAGCTGTGTCATATTTCAGACTAAAACGGTGCATTTTACAGACTTTATTCAAAGTACTCCAGGGATACAAAGAGGCAGATTGGTGTGGAGAATCAAACCAGACAGTCTGCATAGCTCTGGGTCATTCTGTTTTAAACAGAACTCTGAGATGAATGATATATTCAGAGCTTCACTGCAGCTTCGCCACAACTTGTGGCCCAGAAGGTGGAATAAAAATGAAGCAAAGGAGAACACGGCTCCTTATGGATGAAAATATTGTTCTTTTCTCTGACTGCATGACTCAGTGAGAAACTACACTTTTCCACTTTTGCGGTTTTCCAGCGGATTTGCCACTCAGAACTTCTTGCATGAATACATTTTCCACGGGTTTAAATCACATGAGCATGACTCCAGTTGTGGTATGCACTTCAAACTAATTTGTAGTTTGTCTTAATAATCAGAAAATTGCCTTGTATGTAAGGTTTTGTAGTTGGATCACTCTTTTAATATTTATATATTGCACTATATTGCACAGTTTCAGCTCTATTTTCTATTTTCTTATTGCAAATATATGAATTTTTTTTATGCATTGTTTTTATTTTATGTTTCTTTTATGTAACAGTGGCATATATATATATATATATATATATATATATATATATACATAAATACAGACCACACATATGTATAAACACACAAACACATTTATATATAACTATGTATGTGATGTAATAATAGGATAAGTGATATTATTGTCATTTTAAGACCATTTTATGCCACTGATGTATAATCATAATATAGCAAGAATGCAAGAAGGCCTACACACTTTCAATTGACAATAAATATTTCATTCTTACTTTTTTTTTGTACGAATTTAAATGTAATGAGCAATATTTTGCATCACCAAAAATGATTGAGGTCATGTACATATATTGTGTGATAAATAATATTGTAATAATATAAAGCCTGTGGCTAGATTGCATTATAATTCTTTGTTAGTTCTGATGTACCTTTTTAGAAAATGTATAAAACACTCAGTAAAGGTGGCTGTGAAAATAAATCTGCATTGTTTATCCTTTTGATCTTTCATTCAAAGAATTCACACAATTGTAACCTATCACTGAAGTAAAAAAAAAATTAAATAGGGAGACATTTTTGAATTTTTTATGAGTAAAATATCTGAAGTATATTCCCATTCATATTCACAGTTTTGAGCACTCCAGGGTGATTATGAATATGAAAATATCCAGCCATGGTTTCTTGTTTCACAGAAACATATACAGGAGGGAAAACAAAGCCCAAGTTCCATTAATCATGAACAATGAGAAAAAACAAATAATTTATTTATGATGTGCAGCAAAAGATAATTGAGCTTCACCAATAAGTGAAGTGGCTTTAAGAAAAGAGCTAGAGCAGTGAAAAATGAAAGAAAAATTCTCCTCACTCATCCATGCTCATCTCCAGCATGTTCAGTTGTCAGACAGGACTGGAACTACAAATGAGACTGGCTTCTATGATCAGATGAAACTATAAAATGAGCTTTATAGCAGCAAACACTCAAGATGGATTTGGTGAACACAGGGATAAACAATACTCCATGTGTACAATGAAATACTGTATACTGCTGTATTTTAGATGTCGTGGGTCTATATTTCTGCTGGAGGTCCTGAACATCTTGTTTAGACACATGACATCATGTTTTCTATCAAATACCAACAGACAGCAGGTATTCTGAAGGATCTGGAGAGATTCTGGATGGAGGAGTGGACTCTTTTCTCTTATCAGATGCTCTCCAAACTCTTCGGGCATTACAGGAGAAAACTCAGAGCTGTTATCTTGGGAAAAGGAGGTTGCAATAATTGGGTGCCAATAATTGTGGCTAACAAGTATTGGAGAAAAACATTTATTTCATCATGAGTTTTTCTCCCCATTTTCATTTGTTTTACTTCAATGATAGGTTAGAATTGTGTGAATTGTTTGAATGAAAGATCAAAAGGGTAAACAATGCAGATTTATTTTCCACCTTGGTTTAGATTTACCAAGGGTGCCAATATTAGTGGAGGGCACTGTACTGTAGGTTCATCATGTTTATGTATTGTGTTTATTTATAAATACATTTATACATATTTATAACATTGTCATGATTACTTTAAGTAACAGTGTAAATGACATTGATTTCAAATGTCATTTTTCTACATAAATGCTACACAAGTGTTTTTATGCCACATCTGAGCATCATTAAACTGTAAATGTACGTTTAAGCACTCTCACATGGTGTTCATGCCTTTATGGTGTAAAAATGACAATAAACCGATAATGTGTCGGACTAAATCAGCTTAATTTAAAAAATCACATTGCATTTAGGTGCTTGGAATCAAGCATGTGTAATAGTACTGGCGGCTGGTTCAGGAGTGGGTCAGCTAGAGCTTTGCCTCATGGGACTAGAGGCTAAATGTCACTCGTAATCTGCTCTCTCAGTGTCAACACAATGTCTGGCGGCTCCTTCAGCGCAGCATGTAGTTCTTTTGGAACAACAAACCCACATACGGAGAGCATATGCTAATGCCTCACTCAGCATTTACAATGAGTGTATTTAAGCCTGATGAAGAAAGAAATCGAGTAGAACGAAGGTGATTCAATAATGCATATTGCATCATCTTTCCATATCTGGTGTAAATTTTAGAAAATGCATAAATCATTTCTTATGTAGCACACAAAAGAAATGTAGGGCAACAGCAGCCCTTGAGGTCATTTTTTATTGGTTTCAGTTATGCAGATTCCTTCGTATAAATGAAAATCAGGGTGTTAATGCAACAAGAGGATTTCACTCGTTATATGATGAACTCAGATTTCCTAAATGTGCAACAATTGTTGATATGTCTTGAGTTTAGTGATGTAAAATGATGTTGAGTCTGCCTCTGCCTGACAACAAGAATTCCAATTTTCAGCTCAGTTTAGCTGTTGCTTGGTAACAGGAAGGTCTGTGAAGTGAAACCCCTTAGAAGCCTGTGCCGCTAACAGTCCCCCTTTGAGAATTAAATATCACTAATATCTCTCAATTCTGAATGTTTTTTTCCTCTTTGAACATGTAAGGAAAAGATAAACGATTAATTAGTTAAAGAGGATTATTTGATATGTTACACGTATTGATGAATAAATGATGAATACAAAGTTTCAAGGACTTTACTGAGTAGTTCTTCAAATTAAATGTGACAGCAACAAGCAGCAAATGTTACAACACAGAATTATATTTATCCCCCCCCCCCCCTTTATTCGCAGTGGAAGGTTCTTTGTTTAGAAGATGAGATATGATGAGGTAGGAGTAAATGGGGAAAAAAGCCCAGTTCTTTAAACAAGATGAATTATTCAGACCATTGAACAAATATGGTACTTTATTTATAAATCTTTTTAACTTTTCCTATTAAAGAGTTCATCTCATCCAATCCTTGCCTATAAGTGGCATGAATCATGCAATGGCTCTGTAATAATCTCTTTTTTTCTGTGCAAATGGTCCCTTTCCAAATAATAATAATAATAAAAATGTTTTTGCAATTAACATATAAGTTAAATATTTAAACAGTGAAAGTCTTTTTATTTATTGTTTTAAGACCCATCTTGTTTTATGTGATTGTTTGTATTTGTTCTGTTTGGTTGTAATAATGATTATTTTTCAATGTTGGTTGTTAATATAACAATTTAAATACATGTATATATATAATTATTACTATTAATATATATATATATATATATATATATACATACATAATAATAATAATATATACTGTATATATATCATATTTTTTAAAAATAAAGAAAACATAGCCCTAAGTATTAAAGTGTAAGAAGCATACATCTTCTAAATACTAGTGTCATACATTTTTTCCTTTTTAATTTACTAAAAATATTAAAATACAGTAGGCCTACACTAACAACGGAAAAACCTGTCTAAAAACATCAAGGTGTTTAACACTATTAATTTTACTCAGAGGTCAAGTTCATTATTTACGTTTGACATTTCATTAAACGGACCGCAAACTGCGCTCATCAGCTGTATATGGTTGCGGTAGCGGTCCCTTTAAGAAAACTGGACTGAGGTACTTTTAAAACGGGGGAGAACTGTTTATTAAGTAGTGAAAAGCCAGGTACAAAGAGTGTATATTCTCCTTATTTGATCTTTTTAATACACAAATTGTCTTTTATTTCCTATGCTGTAAAACCGATCTTCAACTAATGATATTAAGGGGAAATGATAAAGCCTCTTTGACCGACCCCCCCTCTTTCGCACAACGGTCTATTCTGGATCTAAGGCTCATGATGCAGAGAGATTCAATAAGCTGGTAGGTGCTGCCCAACGCAAGGCTTTCAGCTCCAGTCGACGGCGAATGAGCAGGGAAATATACCGCAGCATCCTCATTCACTTGAAGCGTTCACCCGCTGATCATAAAGGTAAGTTCTTGTCGTGAATATCGTTTTATTTAACGCTGTATTTAGGATGCGTCAGTGTCTGTTTAGAGCTCATTCAATCACAGTCTAGCATCCCTCACCTATTGTTCAACTGCAGACATCCAAATCCCGTGGACATGAACACTGCCAATGACATGTTGCATGTGATTTTGCAGTGTTGCTATTTATCTTGAGCGGTTTTAATGTATAAGCAGCGCATTTAAAGAGTCATTCACTCTATAAAGCTAGTGCTTGCATTATATTCTTCTTGCATTTTGCAGCAAATGGTGGAAATATTGCTGTTGTCATGAAACAGCATGGATTACAGAGCAGAGAGACAATGCACTTAAAATAGAAATAAGGTTTTTCCCCTCCACATGAGTTTGTTTTCTATGTTGTAACTGTCTGATAATGTAGATGCATGAGTCTGGGTTCTTGTAATGTGTTGACTGGGCTATTGATTGTCTATCATGGCTTTTACTAATGTAGTTTCAGCATGTCAAACACACAGTCTCATAAATGCCTTGTTCTATTAATTCCCTCCATATGTTTGATCCTTAAATATAATTTTCTTGGATCATTCCAGGCATATTGAAGGGTATCAGACTAGCCAAAATGACAGCTTGCTTATGTCACCCAGACATCCAAGGTTTGACAGGGTGCCTGTCATTGCAGCGCAAAATGTGGCACTGGTGACCTGTTGTGTTTATAAAAAGTACTTGCATAAAATACAGCTGCTCAAACCAGATTTAAAGGCTGCTTGTTTGGAATATTCTGTCTGTTTGGATTAGGATAGAAGTTAGAGCTTGCATTTTCAAATTCTTGTCATTAGCCAAAATCTCTCTACATTAGGTCATTCAGTTTGAGCAACCGCAAACTAATTCTTGTTCTGAGCACAAGGAACTAACCATCACTTTTTAATGCAATCATGGTTGGTTTCCTCAGTAAAGTAGTTAACAGTAGGTAAAGCAGTAAAACAATGTTAAATGCAAATAAAAACACCCCTGCATCCAACACTATATTTGTGCATTTTAAAGTGCATGTTTTTGAGCATATTGTGAATAATTTATCCATGCATATGATTTTTTTTTTTAAATTCTGCTAAACCGGCTTCTCTCTAGTGTTGCATGCTGGAATTCTCCACTCATTGAGTCCACTTTTTAGTCCTTTCTTACCATCAACTGCAAACTTAATTCACATCTGCTTTCTTATCTGCCTCCATCCAAGTAACAGCCAATAAATAAAACCTCTCTCTGTCTCTGTCAAAAGTCTCTGCCTACATTTGTAGTTTTTCGCGATCTGTTTAACTCAGATGTTCCATTACAGGACAGATGAAAATATTGTTACATTGCAACTTTTAAAGGAAGAGGAAGCATCTTTGAATGTGTCTTGTCTTAATTAATTCGTGTCCCAGTTAAACTCCATTTCGGCACATTACATGTCATTTTATTTTCTTATTGTTGAACCTCTAAAGTTCATGGCAGTATTGCTACGTGTCCTGTTTGGTTAAAGAACATGTTTGTTGCTTTTATACGACTTGATTGATTAATTGATTAGTGGGTTGGATTGCCAAACACTAGGTTTTGAATCAAAACAGCTGGTTTAGGTAATATGAGTAAAGTTTTATAAATTTTCGATTAACTTTATGCATTAGTACGTTTGGCCGTTTTGCATTTTGGTTACAAGCTACATTGCACCAAACTACAGAAGTCTGTAATAACACAACTGGAATGCAGCGCTCTGTCTTCTTTGGTGGCGTAAGAAGGGATGTGGAATGAAAAGAGCAGAGCTGGAACAGTGTCATGGGATTGTAAAGCCATGATTATATGAGGAATGCCATGATGACTTCAGCAGAGATGCGGAAATGAACTGCGTTTAGAGGTAACAGATGAAAATGCAGTTAGAGTCTTTGTCAGCACTGCTCTCTGGGCTTGAGGAAATAAAGGACTTTAGTACACTCTCTGCTTTGGCTGAGGGAATGTCTTAGAAAAACGACAACGGTGGAGCGCTCTGTGAATAGCTGACAGATTTTGACATCATATTGGCACCTTGCATTATATGGTCGAGCCAGCTGCGATTGGATCATAATTTAAGCGGATGATCCAGCGGGTCATTCAGGGTGAGTTTTGTTGTTGACATGTGGAAAGTCTTGGGCATTTTCCGTCATCTCACAGTATGAGCAGTGAGTCACAGGATAAATCATGAGAGTAATTAAATCCAGGTATATCTGCCTTTCAAAGCCTCCCTCTTTTTCCCCCTTTGCGAAAGCTCAAGCTAAATTCAACCTTGTTTTCGTTTCAGATGGTTACTTTGTTCCCTTTCTGCAGACTAGTTCATTAGCGTCTATCATGCAGTTCATTTTATGTCTTATATATGTATTATGTTTTCGAACAACCAAGCTCCTGATGGTTCCCACATCTAGTTTGAACTGGAGGTGATTGCGCTTTCTCTCTATTTGGCCTTAAGCTTCCTATTACAGGTAATCACACTAACATAAATGTGATCCTGGTTCAAAGATTTGAAGTAATAGACATTGTTCTCGGGAGATTTCATGAGAAAGATCAGTGGACATCCACTAGGGCAAGTAGCTTTACCGATTTCCCAACAATGCTGACTAGCTTGGATGCCCTCTGACCGAATGGCTATTAGTGGGGATGAAACACTTTTGTGCCCAGGTTGCGTTATTGTGGTTTCATGTTGCCTTTGTATTGTTTATTCTCTTGAGGCGGTTTAGGCCCATCTGTCTGATTCTTCACATCAATAGGACCGGAGCTGCATAGCCTGACCCCCAGCAGGCCTTTGTAATGTGCCCAGGCGTGGCGTGTGTTTGTGTCTGGGTACGTATAGGCGCCATAGTCTTTTGGTCAGGATGTGCCACTGGTCTGCTTTAAAGGGTCTTCAGAGAAGTGGTGTGTTAGTCACAACAGACGACACAAAGATGTCAAGGTTTTCATGATGCTGCTGAGTATAGGTGTCCTGTCAGCAGAACCAGCGCTCTTTTGTCTGCATGCATAATAACTATACAAGCTCTGATTTTGAAGTCTAGAGTGCTCAATAAGGATTTTTTTTTCCGGCTGATCCAGCAAAGTCAAATTTGTGCTTGCTTTAATTGTATTTTATATTGAATTTCGTTTAGAGCAGTGTATTTGATGTAAGAAATAAAAAAAATTATGTTTTGTTTATAAATCGCAAAGGGATACAGAATATATTTGTCCTATTGATTGTTGACTGTTTGGTTAATTTTAAAGGTGCCATAGATTGGAAAACTGAATTTAGCTTGTCATGGTTGAATAATAACAGTTCAGTACATGGACATAACATACTGTGAGTCTCAAA
>JAUMHQ010000046.1:2420675-2433849 GCA_032361165.1 Enteromius paludinosus | reverse complement strand
CTAAGCTACATACCTTCTGTGTACATATCAGAGAACAATTTAAAATATTCTCTCAATGCATTCTATGGCACCTTTAACAAATAGAATTTGTGTATTTTTCTTGTTTTATTGTCAGTAAAGTAAGATTATATCTCATGACTTTGAGTCACATCAGCTCAAGCTGAGCCCCTCTAATGCTCAAGTGACTCTATGATACCTTTATCCAGGTTTTACAGACCTCCTAGGACTTAACACTTAAGCGCCCCTTCTACAAACTTCCACCTTCTTTGGACATGTTAGCGAAATGACTGTCCGGAAAGGTGAGCAAGATTTCCCGAGGTACAACATGTTCCTGCATCAACATCCTTGATGATCCTGGAACAACGTTCCAATCAACCAATCAGAATTGAGAGAAAGCTTTACAGGAAAAATGTTTTAAGCTCATGATCAGGGTTAGGTGCTTCTACAGCCGAATCAGCTGTTCCCACTGATGAATAAATTATGGGTAGGGTTTGGTTCAGGGATAGGGATTGGGTTAAGGCGCTACACTGATCTGTCACTTTGCATTAACACAGTACAAAATCAGCATTTATTGTTTGAATATTGTAATAGAATGGACACAATATTAAATCTGAGACTTTTTTTTCATTTTGAAAAGTAAGAAGCTCAAAGCTTATGGTGAGTTATTTGAATGGGAAGCATGCAGCAATGTTCCATTCATTAACTGAAAACCATCTACACCAGGGGTCACCAAGTTCAGTCCTGGAGGGCCGGTGTCCTGCAGATTTTAGCTCCAACTCTAATCAAACACACCTGAAGCAGCTAATCACGCTCTTACTAGGTGTACTTGAAACTTCAAGGCAGGTGTTGAGGAAGTTTAGGAGCTAAACTCTGCAGGACAACGGCCCTCCAGGACTGAACTTGGTGACCCCTGATCTACACTAATCGATTCTTGGGATCGAAAAGTCAGTATTTTACCTTTTTTTTTTCACCCAGCCCTATTGTTTAGCTAAATTCTTCAAAATATCTTCTTTCAGGTTGAACAGATGAAAGAAACTCATACAGGTTTGGAACAAGTGGAGAGTGAGTAAACGAGTACAATGCAACGTTTTGAAAATGGGTTTTAAATAATAAACAATACCATTATCGTCTCTGTGTAAACTACAAAACCACAAACTTGTGAAAGCCTCTAGGTATGTGCTCAGAAGTGTAGTTTACAAACGATGTCGCCAACTACTGGCCTAGTATGCGGAGTACAACATTCTTGGTCATTTCCTGGATTTGTTTTAACGGTGATTGTTTCGATAGTGTTGTCGTCTGGATGAAAACCAGTTTTTTGCTTTTTTTTTTTTTTTTTTTTACTTTGTGGTACATTGCTTGCTTGTAAATGTACCCCAATGTCATGATGAATTGCTGTCACTTCGGAGTCCACTTCTGGGTACTCATTCCCATTTCTACTAGAGACTTGGTGACACACTGTGATGTCACGGAAGAGGAATGTCTGACACCGCTATTCACGTTTGCCATTCCTGCTGTGTTTTTTTTTAATTGGACAGGGCATACGGCTCAGTGTTCGGGAAGAATGTGGTGGTGTGCTGAATGCTCTAGTTTTTGTCTGTGAAGGCATTTAGAAGGTAAGGTTATGATGATGACTGTGGTTTTAGTGAATAGACAGCGTGAGGTCTGAGTCCACAGTGCTTTTGTCCAGCCGGTCCACTTATTAAAAGAACAGCAGTATCAGGTTGTCTTCGAAAGATTTAGTTTATGAAAATTTAATATAGCTGATACTCTGCACCGGCCTCCGTCCTGCCGCTGCTGTCTGCCGACACAAGCAGCTGGTAGAGGGGCTGTAATTAGATTAGAGAGGAGTGGGTGGCAGTGGGCAGATGAGTGTGTGTGTGTTTATCTGTGCTGGTGTCAGAATCACGCGCACGGCTGATGTCATGACTGCCTGGCTGTAATTCGGCACCGTGAGTTGTGCGGCCCATCTTGCTGATTGAAGGTGTGTGATAACATCCATTACTCTTGCTCTCTCCCTCTTTCCCTCATCGTTTTTTTTCTCGGTCTTTCAGTGCATATGGTGACTTCTGGGACATTGCTTCATTTTTAGCATTTTCTGTAAAGAAAAAACATGCAGTGGAAGGCTCATTTCATTCCTAAATAATTGGTTAATAATAAATGACACAGGCAGATATATATGCATACGTTTGTTTTTTTTTCATTTTTGTGATGTAGGCTTGTAAAGATAATGATTTAAAGATCTGAAGATAAATGGTTAATTATAACTATTATTATCAGAATCGGTATCAGAAAGAGCTTTATTGCCAGGTATGTTTGCACATACAGGGAGTTTGTTTTGGTGTCACAGAGACAACAACAACAACACATAGGAGAATAAAATAAAAACAATAATACATTTAAATAAATTAATTAATGTGGATAAAATAAAAATAGTATTAAATAATGATTAGAAATAGGTAATGATTATGAAATGGTTAATTATAGGCATTTATTATTATTTTATTATCCTCAAAAACAAGCATGTGGAAAAAGGATAACAAATAATGTTTAAAAGAATCTGTATATAAAATGTATTATTTTTTTTTGGCTAATAGAATTTGTCTACTTTTATGTTCACAATATGCAATTAATTTGCATGAAATCAAAGAATTAAAAAAAGGAGGAGATTTTATTGATATTATGTAAGTATCGACCAAATATAGCATACATGTTATGTTTGTAGTTATCCACATTCCAGGATCGATCCTCTCATGCCTATTTCATGTTATCTAATAATTCATGAGAATGAATATGTATTCGCTCGGATCGTTTTGTATGATCCAAGATTCATAATGTTTGCATCCTGCTCTCGAATTCTTTGGCTTTCTATTCTGTCATATTTTTGTGATTTGAGTGGGTGTTTGTGTTTCTCTCTCTCTCTCTCTCCCTTTTTACATTTTGGGTAGCTGAGAAGGCGAAGCAGGGAACGTTGAAGAGTTATTTTAAAACCGCCAGGCAAAAATTGCTCTAATTACGTAGAGTAAATTTTCAATTAAATGAATTCCCATTATTTGAACCAGCATTCCTCAGTAATGATGGCATAGAACATGATGAAATACAGATTAACTGGTTTATATGATGCATGACTCTAAGAAGCTTTTGTTTTTAGTAAACAGTGCCATTATTCATAAGGGTATATTGTGCACCACCCAAAATATCTCGCAGTGAGTTCTTGAAATCAGTATAAAAAGTGAATGGGCAAACACATTGAGGATTATAAAGGCACACATCTGTCTCAGCATGCACACGTCAATGTTGCATCCAGATTGTTTTGCTTCTGTCGAGTCTCCAGCTGGTTTTCACGTGGCATGGCTATTTGATATGGCATCCATCATTGATTTATCGCAGCTTTACATAATACCAGCACTGTCTATGCTACTTCATCAAAGATTAAATACACTTTACAAGATTACATTTCTTTTTAAAATCAAAGATGCTGGCAATAGATTTAGCAGGCGGAGAAAAATAATCCTTGTCTTTATTTACCTTTTCTCTTCTGTCTTTTGACAAATCTAAAAGTATTTGTTAAGTAGTATTTGAGTCACTGGAGCACTGAATGGCCCTTTAGCTGAGTTTCCTATGGAATGAGTCCATGCCCTTGGCCTGTGCGTGAGAGACGAGGGTCGGCTGCAAGTTGACGAAACCTTTAGAGATCGTGAGGCAGCAGACGGGCACTGCAGCAGTCCTTACTCAGCACTGTCTTCTCTCTGTCTCAGCTCCCACCCTCCTGTAGCTTTCCAGCGCCTGCTGCTGTTCTGATCCTTCCCCAGACTCCCGTGTGTCCGATCTAATAATGATGAGACCGCACAACCTCCCTCTCCATAGAAAACAAACAGAAGCTCACCTTAAATTCCTTCGCTGATCTACTGATGTTTACATGTTCGTATGATACCGTTCTGTATCTGTGTCCATTCATGATTTTAATGGACAAGATTTATATATTTATTTTTTCATGATGTGCTGTGACCTAAACACAGAGAATGGCTGTACCAATATTTTGAGGTCATTACGATCTTTTAAAAAGTATTTTATGCTCACCAAAGGCTGCATTGACTTGATTTACAATTCTGTACATATAGTAATGTGAAATGTGTGACCTCATAAGGGTAAGTTTGGTGATTTATTTTTTTGAAACCTGAATAAATTAGCTTTCCGTTAATGTAGCTTTATTAGAATAGGACAATATTTGGCTGAGATTAATATTTATATTGAGAAAATTGCCTTTTAAAGTTGTTCAGATGAAGTTCCAATACATATTGCTAATCAAAAATAAAGTTTTGATATATTTATGGTAGGCAGTTTATAATATCTTCATGAAATTTTGACCCATACAATGTATTGTTTAATATTGCTACATATATACCTGTGCT
This sequence comes from Enteromius paludinosus, assembly GCA_032361165.1. NCBI lineage: Eukaryota > Metazoa > Chordata > Actinopteri > Cypriniformes > Cyprinidae > Enteromius > Enteromius paludinosus. The sequence goes on along the minus strand of JAUMHQ010000046.1, from coordinate 2,429,440 downwards.
ATGCCTGGTTTTGTGGTCCAGGGTCACATATTATTACTAAAATAACTTTATATTTAAATAAAATGCTAAAATACTAAAATGCTTTATATTTTTGCAGAAGCATGATTCATATAAAATATTTTTTTAGGATTCTTTGCTGAATAGAAAGTTTAAATAAATGGCATTTATTTGAAATAATAATATTAATAATAATAATAATAAAAACATTTAATTGCATTATAAACATTATAAATGATATACTCCCTCTCTGCATAAAAATATAAAAAATTAAAATATTTTATAATAAAAATAAAAAGCACTTACTGAACTCAAACCATCAAACTTGCATGATATGTAGAATACACAATAACTGTTCACTAGTTTTGTACATTGTTATGGGTATAAAACAATAAAAAAATTATGCAAAATAAATTATGCAAAATACAATTTGACGGCTGCTACAAAATATTTGAATCTGTAAAATTTTCCATATTCCCTCTAAAATTTACATAAAAGTAATTTTGGGATTTGTGTACCAGAAGTCTCTGTGTGTGTGTGTTTCCTCCCTCTCTCATTAAGCTGTTGTGGGTGCCGGCCCATAGCCTGGCCTCTTTCTCAAAGCGGAGCTGCTATGTAAGGATGTTTTTAGTGAAGAGAAGCTCCTTGTTTCCGGCTTTAAACATACTAACAAACCCATTCATCTCCCTGCTCAAAGGAGGCCAGCCTCTCCCACACTGGCCTTGTTGGTAAACAAAAGGGCCTGTGCAAAAGCCGCCACACCTCCAAACTGTTTGGCCCCAATGGGGCCTGTTTCCTCAAAATAAACCTTGGTGTGTGGTGATGGGGAATGTTCCTTTGGCGATTTGGGACTGTCCTGCTTTCCTGTAGGAGAACTTGAGTAAAACAGAGCCTCTTAAAGTTCATAGTATTTTGTTTTTTTTTCAAACTATCAAAAGTCCCAAGAAAAGCAGGGATGGATTCCTTGTGGATTGTTAAAGTGGTTTCTTTTATGTTTTTTTGCTAGGTTGGACCCTTTTGTTTCTTTAAGGCACATTGACCTCTGTAAGGTGGAGCTTCTGTGCTCTTCCAGCTCCATTCAGAACACAACATCCTCTGCTTAGTGCATTCCTGTCTGATGTTCTCTCCATCTCTTTCTCACCCAACTGGTTGGTCACAACCTAAAAATGATTGTTACACTTTAGTAAAGGGACCAATTCTCACCATTAACTAGTTGCTTATTAGAATGCCTATTAACACATTGTCTGTTTATTAGGACTTACAAAACACATATTCTGCATGACTATATTCTACATCACTAATACTGTCCAATAACTAAACTAAACAACTACCTGTTACGGAAGCAGACTGTACTCAGACTCCAATATTTCCTTGACCTTGTAAATCGATCCCTCTTCCACAATTAGAGGAGGAGGGGGTTCTTCAGCTGGGCCTCTGTGGGAAGAGAAACAGCGCCGTGGTAAGGTTTGAGGAGTGACACGTGAAATCTGGGGTGGATCTTGTAGGTGGAAGCTGGAGTTTGTAGGTGACTGGATTGATCTGTTCCAGAAGACAAAGGGGCCAACAAACAAAAGTATCTTGTGTGGAGAGCCAAACTTATTGGCCAAGTTGGTAATTGGGTGCCTCCGATCATCTGCGATCTACTGTCGTCTTTTGCCTGCTCACTGCCCGTTGTAGATGATGGTGTGCCTGGTCCCAGACTCTCTCACTCTCCTGGAACCAGTAATCCACCACTGGAACATCCGAGGGTTCACAGGACCATGGGAACAGAGGGGGCTGGAAGCCGAGTATGCATTGGAAGGGAGTGAGACAAGTGGTGGCTTGTTGTAGGGAATTCTGTGCGTACAAAATTTTAGAGAAGTGATCGTCAATCACCAGTACACAGGTGTTACCTTCAGAGGGGAGCAGATCAGTGACGAAGTCCACTCCTAGGTGTGACCAGGGAACGGGGAGAGGGAATAGTTTACCGGATGGTAACTGACGGGCTCTCTTGGAGACGGCACATTCCCTGCATCCCCTCATGTACCTTCTCACATCTCTCGCCATCTCGGGCCCCCAGAAGCGATCTTGTAACAGTGAGAGTGTTCTGTTGGCCACAGGGTGGACAGTGCCCAATGAAGTGAGAGTGGTATGGATGAGGGGTGTTCTCTCTGACTCTCTGATTTTGGGGACAGCCTGGCGGATTGGCAGGAGCTGGCTCGGAGGCGGCTGGAGGGGTGATCCACTGAATGGGGTTGATAAAAAGCTTGGTGGGAATGATATTTTCTGGAGCCTCCGAATCATCATCCTTGGAGTGTATACGAAAAAGAGCGTCCGCTCGGACATTCTTGGAACCTGGACGATAGGAAATGGAGAAATTAAAGCAAGTAAAAAATAATGCCCATCGAGCTTGACAAGGATTTAACCTCTTAGCATCTCTGAGGTATTGCATATTCTTATGGTGAGTTAAAACTACGAAGGGATGTTAGGCTCCCTACAGCCAGTGTCTCCATTCCTCCAGAGCCAGCTTGATGGCCAAAAGTTCTCTGTTGCCAATGTCGCAATTGATCGCCGCCGGGCTGAGTTTCCGGGAGAAGTAAGCACATGGATGGAGTCTAGCTGAATTCCCCTGCTGCTAAGATAGCACCGCTCCGACACCAGTGGTGGAGGTGTCTACCTACACTACGAATAGTTTGTTTGGATCGGGATGGGTTAGGAACGATGCAGTGGTGAAAGCCCGTTTCAATGTGGCAAAGGCCTCTGATGCTGCGGAGTTCCAGGATAGAGACTTGGGCTTACCCTTAAGAAGTGAAGTGAGGGAGCTGGAAAACATGCTGTAGTTTTTGACGAATTGCCGGTATAAGTCTGAGAATCCCAGGAAACGTTGCAGTTCTTTAATTGTGGTAGGTGTGGGCCAGGTGGTGACGGCTTCCACCTTCCCCTTGTCCATCCTGACACTTGTCAATGATATATCCTAGGAAGTGGACTAAAGGTTGAGGGAACGTACATTTTTCTGCCTTGAGGTAGATTTGGAAGTCCCACAATCTTTGGAGGACCTCAGCCACGAAGGATATCGGGAGTGTAACGGTACGTGTATTCGTATTGAACCGTTCGGTACGAGGCTTTCGGTTCGGTACGCATTACAAACCGAACGATTCAGGAAAAAAATTAATTAAGTGTGTAAAATTTAATGTTTTCAGTGCTACGCTCAACAAGGCAGCACAAACGATGGGACAGGCTCCGTGCTGACTGCCCCTCCCACCCCCAAACAGATCATCTGCACCTCTAAGTGGTTTTCTTTTATCTATCATAGCCTACCTATGACTATGGCATTTAAATGGCCTAGTTTCAAATCTAGCGCACACAAAAACAAAACAGGCGCAGAAAATAGATGTTCAACTTCAAGCTCACTGTAGAGGTTATCGGGAGATTAGGGAAACATCCAGGATAGCACTTTTTGCCCCACTTTAGGACTTCCCCTGTCTTCCAAGAGAGAATGGGACTATGCTGTACCAACCAGGATACTACATTTGCGGTGGAACCCTCCAGAACCAGCAAGTATAGTGTCATTGGCCGATCCGCAGTGACAGTGGTCCAACCCAGAGTCTCACATTTCTGCGACTCAATGGCTTTTCCGTTATGGACTCAACCTGGTAGACTGTCTCGGTGGTGGTGGTGGTCTTGAGTCCAAGCTGGTGGCAGAGGTGCCCAGCAATGAAGTTACCGGCTCACCCGGAGTCAAGGAGTGTAGAAACTGGAAAGGAAATATTGGATGCAGTTAGCATTACACAGGTAGTTAATGGGTGCAACCGTTCTTTGAAATGTCGAATTGCACTCACCACAGGTCATGGGGGACGACCAGGGTATGTATGAGTGAAATGCCCATTTTCACCACAGTACAGACATAAACCCCAGGTCAGCCTTCTCTGCCACTCCGCTGTCGACATATGGCCTCTATCCACTTGCACCGTACTAACTATTAATACGCAGCACCAAATTAGGAGTTTGAGGCAAAAGTTATAGTCCGAGGTGGAACAAAGTCATTGCTTGGCAAAGTCAAGTCCCTAGTCAAGACAGGCAAGTCCCGAGGCAAGTCCCGAGGCAAGTCCCGAGGCAAGTCCCGAGGCAAGTCCCGAGGCAAGTCCCGAGGCAAGTCCCGAGTCAAGACAGGCAAGTCTCAAGTCAAAGGCCAACAAGTCTCAAGTCAAAGGCCAACAAGTCTCAAGTCAAAGGCCAACAAGTCTCAAGTCAAAGGCCAACAAGTCTCAAGTCAAGTCCAAAGTCCTACGGTTTGACTTTTGAGTCTTTTCGAGTCTTTTTAACAAATAAATAAAATGTATACAGATTATGTATGGTTGTAAGATCTGTATTTATTAAACAAACCTTTTTCTATGAATGAACATTGCTCAGATACATAAAAATACAAATGTAATTTTCAGTGCTGCGTCTACTGCGATACTATCGTCTATCGGCACAACCCTATGGAACCATCAGCTGTCAAACGCTCTTGCGGGTCTTTGATGTTATACACCGACCGGTGGCTGCAGCGCCGCTTCAAGTCGAACACACAATGTCTTTACAGGTGACAACTAAAGCACGAAGCACAATGCAAATGCCTCGCGAGAGAACAACAGGTGTGTTCGACTTGAAGCGGCGCTACAGCCATATCCGATGCGTTTGACAGTTTATGCGCATTATTATCGCTCTCCCTTTCGGTCGCTGCAGCACCGCCTCTAATGATGCAGAACTGCTTGTTGTCACGTTGGACGCAGTCGAATCAAAAGAACTTTGATTGGATATCGTGCCAAATGTGTGCGTGTTCTCCGTCACACGCACAGACACATAAACGGAGATATGGGATATGATTTTTATGGGAAGTAGCAAGTCTTTACAAGTCAATAGGCGCAAGTCCAAGTGAAAGTCACAAGGTATTTATGTTAAAGTCCAAGTCGAGTTGAAAGTATTTTTATATTTTGTCAAGTCGAGTCTAAAGTCATTAAATTCATGACTCGAGTCTGACTTGAGTCCAAGTCACATGACTCGAGTCCACACCTCTGGTAGTAGTAGTAGTTGTTGTAGTAATAGTATTAGTAGTAGTAGGTGTACTAGTAGTAATACAAGATATGTTTTGTATTGGTTTGCCATATGAAGCCAAAAACTACTGATGTAAATAGCTACTGATGTAAAATATCCCGGCTGTAGCTTGTTTACTCATTAAAACCGGAGCCTTGAGAGATACATGCTGATTCTGCGGCTGCTGGTGGCAGAACGGCATGATGGGAGTGCCATCAAAGATGAGTAGCATCCAAGGTGAAGAGTTTGTGTTGAAAGAGACACCCTGAACATAAATAGCTCTTGCATTCAGCAGTATAATGGTATCTGGCGCCTGGCTGATGATGTTTGATGTCTACAGATAGTCTCAGGGATGTTTCTACGATCGTTTGCTGGATCTTTGTTCTTGTTCTCGCAGCGTTTGGTTCTGTGTTGTTCTGAAGTGGAGTACGAGTGCTGTAGTATGTGAAGTTGACACTGTTGGCTGTAGACTCTCCCACATGCTGTTGTATGTGATTCATGGCTCGGGACTCGTTTGGAATGATAATGCAGCCTTTGGTGTTTGCTCACAGATAAATGAAGCTGTGAGGAGTGTCGTCTGAAACAGAATGCCAAATGTCCACGTGAAAAGCGAAGGTGCTCTCTGTGCTCAAGTAGTATCTCAAACAGCTCTCACTGGGATTTATATTCCACTATTAGTCGTTTCTGAGCATGGCCACCCTTAACCTAGAATGCATAACTTCTATACATTTTTCAGCATAAAATTATACTTTTTCTTTTTCTTCCAAAATATTGCAATTAAAGTCAGAATTGTCAATGTTGATTTCGTCGTCATTTCACAGCCTATGTTTCAGTAATTTAAATTTTATGAACATAAATTATTTCTTTATTTTTTTTTTTTTTACTAATATATTTACAGAAACTAAATTATTTTACACAAATATTTTCATTTAAAAATAATAATAATAATAATATTAATTGTTACTATTTAATTAAAATAATAAATCATATTAAATATTAACATAATCATACATGCATACACAAGTAATAAATTTAATTATATAATATACTAATATGATTGATTAATAGTAGTATTATTTATTATTATTATTATTACATAAAAACTAATTATATAAGTAACAGTTGTTACAATTATATTTAAGTATTCAATAATATATTGATATATTTTAATTATTTAAATAATTATTGTTAAAATATATATTTTCATATTTTATTCAATTGACATATTATTGCTCTCTTGTTGTTTTGATTTGCTGCTTCTGTGCTCATTTGCAAGTCACTTTGGATAAAAGTGCTAAATGTAAATGCTTATAAAAATAACAATTTGTAATTTACATAATAATGACGTGAGTTTATTTACAGTAGATAAATATTGTAAATAAGTATGCATTTGTTGTATTGTTGTAACTATTTGCAAGCTTATCACGTGGAGTCTTCATATAGCAAAACCAGGTGCATCTTCTCGCACATGCTGTGAGCAAACCCTCCGTCTCACACCCAGGAAATATAGACCTAGAGCCATTGGTTATCTTGTTTCTGTAAGCTTCTCAAAGAAGCTGCCTTGCGTTTTGTTGATGGATCTGTGGTTCTCATAGTCTTAACTCAAGTGTGTGTGATGCATGGAGGATCCAGCTGACTGTAAATGTGAGTTCACATGAACTGTGACCTGCGCTGAACATTTTAGGGAGGGATGGCATGATAAATATGCCTGTTTGACATCTCATCTGTGTGTCTCGATTAGTCTGAGGAAAAAAAATATATTTTGTGGAAAAGCTAAACAAAATGGAGCATTAATAAAGTGACTGTGAATTTGTAAATGTGAGATTTGCTGTGAGGTTGTGTACCAGCCATAACGCTGACAGAGGTAATAATGTGGTTAATGCTTCGTTAAAGTGCTGCTGAGCTCTGAGCGGCGAGTTCGTACCAGGGTTTTCTCATTACTTGAATGTCCGTGTCGTTGGGAGGAACTTCCCATAAAATGACAAAGTGTAGCCCTGTGAGTCTGTGAAGTTCTAACATCTGCTGGTTCTGTAGTGTCATGATGATTCATTAACACAGTATAAGAGAAGGAACACTGTGAGCTCCACACGCAAACACTCATCATTCACTCTCTGCACTTATGCGGCCCACTGCAAATGTCCTTACCATCACAGTACAGCCTGTTAGCTTGAGACCACTGCTCAGCAATACCAGATTTAAATGCCCTTTGACACATCATAACGCTCCTTTGGTCATTATGCTATCCAAGATGCTTTTGTGATAAATAAGAAAAAAAGGCTTCTTTCTTTCTTTTTAATTTTAAATTTTGAACAAACTGATTGAAAACCTCAAGAGGACACACATAATATTATATGAGCGGTTATATTTATTATATTTTTTTATATATATATATATATTTAAAATAAAAAATATATATATTGAAAACATTTAAAAATATGTATTTGTTTGTTTCCTTTTTTCCCCCTTAGAAAAATTTTGGTTGCATAAAAAATTTATATTATGTTATTTATTTACTGCTTTCACACTGTGCTTTATAAATGATGCTTGCTAATGTTATTTTATTAATTATATTTTTTGTATAGTTATATGGATCGTTTGGTATCCTACACTATAGTAGAAAAGTCTTCATTTCTTAGAATTCATCCTATTTGCATAAAAGCTTTATTTACCTGGTTTGTAACCATATTATTATTTGAGTAAACTAACATTTTTCTTGTTGATTCCTGTTTCCTATGGATGGCTGCATCTCACCTGCTGTTTTGTCTTGGCCAGGCATCACCCCCACTGATAACCTGCAGCAGCTGGAGGACAAGGGCAGCTCGGACAGCAGCTCAGAGCCTGTTAAAACCTGAGCCACACAAAGGCTTGGTATGTATGTGCTATTTAGTAACTGCTTTCCCATCCAGTATAACCTATAGACTGGTTGCAAACAGCCACCAACCTTCTGTCTATAATACACCAACAAACATTTCATAAGACATAATGTGATATCCACAGTATCTCACGGGGGCAGAGAGTCTTTTTCCTTTGCCAGGCCTTTTTAGTGTGTTGTGTTTGTTATTGCGTGCATTAGCAGATGTTCCTTCACAGAAAAACATGAGTTACCTGAGGGAGCAGCTTTTAGAGCAGGATAAGTTTTTCCCGTGTCATTTCCTCTTAAGCTTATGGAGTGTACGAGCCGACATGTTCCTTTGATCATTCCCAACCCTTCAGAAGTGCAGATCTCCGTTTGGTCATCTGGGTAAAGGCGATGACGAAGCAAAGGTGTTCCAGACATGCTAATTAGCTGTTTACAGGTATCATATGATGTTTGGGATGCCATTTTTCATTGTCCACAATTAGTTAACAATTAACAAAAAAGAGAACGAGAGAATTGTGTTTACATCTGTGATGTTTCTCTCATACTTCTTTTTATTTTCTAATTAACCCGAGATGATTTTTCTTGCTAGATCTAAAAGTAAGTATTTGTGTTACTAAACACTCCTGAAAAGATCTCCACTTGCCGTGTGGCAAGAAACAGCTGTTCAAGACTGCCAAACCATCTTATTTACTGTGACATTACCTTGTTTAAAAAATGTTTACATTTACTAATAATAAAATTTTATTTTATTTTATTTTATTTTATTTTATTTTATTTTATTTTATTTTATTTTATTTCATTTTATTCTGCCAAACCATCTTATTTACAGTGACATTACCTTGTTTAAAAAATATTT
>JAUMHQ010000046.1:2408986-2420237 GCA_032361165.1 Enteromius paludinosus | reverse complement strand
TTTTATTTTATTTTATTTCATTTTATTCTGCCAAACCATCTTATTTACAGTGACATTACCTTGTTTAAAAAATATTTAAAATTTACTTAATACTATAATTTTATATTTTATTTTATTCTGCCAAACCATCTTATTTACAGTGACATTACCTTGTTTAAAAAATATTTCAAATTTACTTAATACTATAATTTTTATTTTATTTTATTTTATGCTGCCAAACCATCTTATTTACAGTGACATTACCTTGTTTAAAAAATTATTACATTTACTAATAATAAAATGTTACAATTTTATTTTATTTTATTTTATTTTAATCTGCCAAACCATCTTATTTACAGTGACATTACCTTGTTTAAAAAATATTTAAAATGTAATTAATACTATAATTTTTATTTTATTATATTTTATTCTGCCAAACCATCTTATTTACAATGGCATTACCTTGTTTAAAAAATGATTACATTTACTAATAATAAAATGTTAAAATTTTATTTTATTTTATTTTATTCTGCCAAACCATCTTATTTACAGTGACATTACCTTGTTTAAAAAATATTTAAAATGTACTTAATGCTATAATTTTTATTTTATTTTATTTTATTTTTATTTTTATTTAAATGTATTATATTTTATGCTGCCAAACCATCTTATTTACAGTGGCATTACCTTGTTTAAAAATGTTACTTAATACTATAATTTTATTTTATTATATTTTATTTTATTTTATGCTGCCAAAACATCTAATTTAGTCACATTACCTTGAAAATGTATGTTTTAAAAAATGTAGACTGTTAAAAATGTACATCAATGTGTTTTGTTTTGTTTTTAGCGTTTTTTGTTTCATCTTTTGTTTAGTCTGTTTGCTTTTCTAAGTACAAATTCAAACTGACATCATCACTTTGTAATTTTGTTTTTTAAATTCTTTTGTTCAGATTACATACAGATACAGACCACTGTCTTTGATAATTGTTATTAAGTGTTTTCTCCTCCGCTGTGAACCACGTTAACACATAATCTGACGCCATCCTACGCTCTCCGTCACTGCCGTCCTCTCGCTGCTCCTTGAGTAGCACTAACGGGATTATTTCTCCTGTATCCGGGACGGATAAAGCATTAAGTGCATGAGAGCTTAGGGTTTTCAGTGAGGACACCATCCTCATTTTAACTGATGAGTCTACTGTGGCTTCCTCATAGTTTACGGTGAAACTGTATACATACGCTCATTACTCATTCACTATTCTACGAGTGATCAAAGCACCTAAGCTTTGGCAGTGATGAGGGCAAGAGTAAGGTCATGTGTGATACGATTTGCTCCATGAGCTTTAGTACAGCATAATCTGGGTCATGACTTGGCACTAAAGGAACCTCAGTCTGCGTTAATGTCCCTAGCATACATTGACACTAACTAGATTAACATCATTCTCATTAACCCACATATTAAGTTTGGTATAGGTTACTGCTCAAACAACCACAAGTAAGCTTTGTTAATAGTTTTTACACTCATGCTTTTTGATGTACTCTATAATTAAAAGAATTGCAGTCGGGAAGATCATTTCTTATTAGAAAATGATCAACTATATGATTTTAAATCTAAAGAGATTCCACTGCACTTTTATTCTTCTTAAAGTGAAATCAAGTAGCCAGTCTCCAAAATCAACACTTCAGTGCTTCTCTGTTAGCATGACCTTTTGAAGGTGGCTTAAAGGTCATTCCTAAAGGGTATCCCATAAGGAAGCAAGTGCATTTAAATGTGCTAAAAGCCAAAGTTGCTCTCTACAAAATACAGAAAATTGTGCTTATGCTTTGAAAAGCTCACCCCCAGAAGGCCCCATTCTGGTTGTGTGCAGTTGTATTTTAGAGCTTTGCAGACCTCCCCAGAATAGATGCACCGTTGCTACCTGTGCCTGCCAGGTATCCCCTGACAAAGCACAGTACGTCCTGTGTTTGGTCTGGATGTCAGAATGATGCCTTTTAATAGGTTCGCTGTTTACCTTAGGCTTTATTTTCAAAGCCTTTCCTCTATCACAGAGCACCTTTGATTTGCAGGGGAGGAATTGAGATCGCAAATATCCTTGAGAACGCTGTGGGCCCTTCGCTGCCAGCCTCACAAATAAAATTAAATTGTCTACGACAAATATGTCTTCTGTCTGGATATTTTGGCAGAGGCAATGTCAGATGGTGATGGTAAACTGGAAGTGATGCCAGAGACTGATTTGTGGCTTTTGATGACTGACGCGAATTGACATTTCTTCCAAACACAGTCTTTTGAGTTTCTGGGATTTTTTCTGCACTCTTTAAATGCATGATGGCTTTCGTATTTAAGCTTAAATTTTATTTTTGCATGAATGGTAGACTCAAAAAAAAAATGTGACCAATATGAATGGTCAAAAAATGAATAAAATGCATATTCTCTTTTTGACTGTTGGTAGTGCTTATGGAAAACCAAAATGCCCCTGTCACAGAGAACAAAGAAAGTCCATTTAGATTGGATTGCTCTCTATTATGCGTCTATAGGCAAGCTGTTGCACCGTGGATCAGACAATGTGCCTGATGACTTGTTACATAATAACATGATATATAGAAGCTACAAAACCACACACAGACACACACACCTCTTCTGTGAGAGTGGGCCTGGGTCTGGATGAGTGACAGACGGAAAGAGCCAATGAGCTGCTCTGCCCTGGGGGACGGGGCTCATCTGCTGGCTCTAGTCACTATAGTCCAGCCCACTGAACACATCACACAACCATCTCTAATGTCACAGCCTCGTGCTGCTGCTGCTGCTGGTGTGAGCAGATAACAGATGGACACCAGAATCTGTTGCTTATATAGCAGTTTATCAACACACTGACGCTCCCGATATTACCGCTCGTTCTTTTTAGCTCTGTGCCATCGCGGCTAGCTGTGGTATAAGCTTATGAAACTATTGCGAACATATGCATATACAGTTGGGCCAAAAGTCTTGCTTCCTCTACGATCAAGATGCTTTACAGATAATCTCAAATCAAGCGGGTTTGCATGCATGTTTTTATGACAATGATAAAGGTTGTTTTTAAAAGGATATTTTCTTTGCACAAAGACTTTTAAAGGGATGGTTTAACAACAAAAAAAATGTCAAGTTCATCTTCGGAAAACAACAAATTAAGATATTTTTGATTCAATCTGAGAGCTTTCTGACCCTGATACGTTCAAAGCCCAGAAATGTAGAGTAAAGGACATCATTAAAATAGTCCATGTGACATCAGTGGTTCAACATTAATTGTATAATTATCATTTCTACCATCCTAAATCGATATGTTTCAACCTTGTTTCAAGGTTGCATGTGAGTTGTCTTATTGACATACACACTAGTTTGTAAAAAACACACATTAAAAATTTGGTTGTGTCTTTGAGAATATGTCTTTGCATGTTTATATCTTTGTGACAGTAGCATAATATACAGTAAATAAATCAATAAATCTGGCTCTCTTGTTTCCTGTGAGCTTTGGACTCTTAATTAGTGTTCAGTGCAGCCAAACACAGAACAGATAGCATGCTTTTCTCGAACTTTCTTAAAAAAAACGTTGTCGCTTGTGAAATTGCAACAGACGTGGGTGAAAACTTGCAGTTCAAGGGGTGGTAATATTATAAGATCATGAAGGGGATGAAATCTGAGCGGCTCGTTTTTTTTCACAAGCTTGCAGAGAAGTCTTCCCCAAAAAATGACTGCGTTGTTTTTTTTTCCCACGTTTTCTGGGCTGCTAGATCCACTGGGGGCCTGGTTATAGCACTTAAACATTAAAAATCGATCAATTATAGTGTTTGCATTTAAAACTAAAATAATCGCATACTGTATATATATATACTTTTTATTATTCAGAAATAACGTTAACATGATTTTGTATGTTTATTTTTAGACATTATATAATCATATAAAAATGTATTTGTTTTGACAACAAAAGCAGTTTCATACTGTAGCTCTCCTCAAAAGAGAAATGTTTCTAGAGGACGAGCCTTTAGGCAAATGTGATAAAAGGATTTCAGCTGAAATCCAATCTTCTCTTTGTTTTATACACGACTTTGCAACCCAATACACCCAGAGGGACATTAGAGCTTAATATCATCTCAGAGTCGATAAACGCAACAGACCTGCATGAATCTAGAAGTAACGTAATGTGGACATTTATATTATTGGTTAAAGTAGTCATGTGACCTTAAACTAGCAGTTTTTTGTTTTTTTTTGTCAGTTTCTGTTCTAAACTGCCTAAGAGCTGTTCGCATGATCATCATGTGTTTGGAGTTAAAAAACTGAAGTCACAGAAAACAAGATTTAATGACTGTGTTGCTACATTGCCAAACAGCTCAGCTGATGTGGCGTATTTTCTGTGCGTGTTTGTGTGATTTTTCTGACCCGAGGCGCACTGGGATGTGGCTCACACAATACAGTTGAGACTGAGAGCACATTCCTAACATGGAAAACGCACTCGTTTAAGTATGTTAGCTGTACACAGGAAATTACGAACACTTTTTAATATGTATTTCATTTAAAGGAATATTCATTCATGAGTGTAATAACACACGTTAATTAATTAATACTAGTGTATCTACTGCTAAAGCCACAGAAGAACTCTTTTAAGGATTATTTGTGTACACGTGATGATATACAGTATGTATAGAGGCCTGCATGATGTTCTAATATCCGTTTTACTGTTTAATTTCAGCAGGCCAACTCGCAGGGATGGTGCGATGAGGTAAAGTGTTATTCCTACATGGACGATAAGGGTGAGCGGGTGCGTTGAGAAGGCTGTGGGGATTGTCTTTGGCTCTGATAATTCAGAAGGGCTTTGGAGGGAGATGAAATGATGTGAGATGGCTCTTGGCTGGAGTCCCACAGCTGGGCTTACTCTGTTTTGGGGGAAGGGGCTACAGCACTCAGCACAGAGGATTAAAGGAGACAGAATTTTTTCTTCGCGGGGGCGTTTAGGGAGATTGTTAAAATTATTACTCTCTTCATGACCCGTGTTTTAGACTCCTCTGTGTTCTGTAATTATGTTTAAAGGGAAAGGCTCATTGCCCATATGCTGTTTAGGCTCATAATTACTGACCCCTTCCTGAAACATATAAACAGTCGTTATTGACAGCGTTATTAAAAAACTGAAAACACAGTTTTCATCACGGTCTGCTCATATTATGTCTAGCTAAATCCCAGGTGGCTGCGAAGTTGTTTGCGCTGTATGCTTGTTTTTGGCAAAATGGGTTAAAGTGTAACGTTTCTTAAGATTACTCGAGAGCTGTGCTTTTATGCCATCACTCTCTGACTGGAACATATAATTCACATGCATTTATTAGTATATGAGTAAAACTGTTTGGTGTTTTTCCACCAGCAATAGTCTTAAACACAAGTTGAGCTTTATTATTCTGTGGCATACTGTCAGTTGGAATTAAAAAACAAAATGCGTTAAAAGCACATGCAGAATACAGAAGATGCCCTCAGAAATGTATTCTAATCACATGAGCTTAAGTGTGCTTTTCTAGATTCTTTTCTGTGTGGATCAACAGCAAACCACAGATAAAGTGTAACTTAAGAAGGATTGTTCTTTTAAAGGCCATCTTATTCTGTTTTGTTAAATGTTTCTAAGACTTTGCAAAGCCTGTGTGACTCTATCTTTCCCAAAAGTGACTCTGGGGATGTTTTAAGTGCTTGGGTGGGAAAAAAAGAGTGCTTTTGGGTCCAGTGAGGCTTTTGTAATTACATTATGCGATATTTTGGCAAAGCTGATTGCTATACAACAATAAAATCCCTAGTGAGCTTGTAATCACTGGATTTGAATGCTTTGAGGTAGAGATCAGATATGGGTGTCATTTATATGATATTGTTTGGCACAGGTTTGATATGAACTAATAACATTTCAGACTGCCTGAGAAAATATAACTGAGATTTTTTAAATAACAGAGCATTTTTTTTACAGTCAAACTACACAAGCAAGAAAGGGTATACTTTTTGATCTAAATACCCTATGCTTGTGATGGCTTGCATAAAATGGGCCTGAGCACAAAGAAGAGACTCTTGTTTGCTGCCTCGGTAATGGCTGTGCTGATGTGTATTTCTTGTATTCATCTCTGCAGCCCTTAGATTGAATCACATGAATGTCACAAGATTGTCACATACTGTTGTGCCATAAAATGCTTCGTCATAGCAATATCCAAAGCTATTGTGGCCACCACCAACACTCTTGTCCAAAAACCTCTGTAATTACTCTTATTTACGAGACAAGGAAAGTTTTCCACCATTTTATGTTTCCTTCTCTCTCCAATGTGTATTTTCTCTTGTCCCCTTGCAAACAGCCTCAGGGTTTTGGCAGGAACATGAGCCCTGATCATACGTCTGTATTTCTCTAGCTGCGAAACACACAAATGCTGAATCATTGTTTCTTTGCACTTGCATGAGAATAATTTGCCTGTTTTCACTTATTTGAGAATATATAAATGACATTTCGATATGAAATAATTACAAGCAGTAAATAAGAAAGCTGGGTAATCAAATTCGCTTTCGCTTTATTGGATGACTATTCAGATAAACAACAGTAATATATCAAATAAAGGATTTTCATCGAAGGGTAACTGCTAGATAAATTGCCGTTATACATATGGGACCACAGTGCACTAGCCTACATAAATATTCCTAGATTAAAGTCTAAGATTGTCTCACCCACACTCGCCACCACCAACCAAATGATATTAATTCCACTGATATTGAGGTGTGCATGTGTTTCCATTAGTTGTTTTCTATTGCTTCATCGGCCAACAGCACGCCAGAGTCGTAGCTCTTCCTGTTGTTGCTAGGAATGTGATGTCACCTGCTCCCTTAACAGGGTTGGTCCTTGTGTGTTTCAGATTCTCAGCCTTGGCCAGGAACAAAGGAGCAGCGACAAGGCTTTTCCCCAGAATCCTCTGGTGCTCCCTCCCAGCTGGCCGAGCCTGACGGGTGTGCTGACACTGACTGGAGCTGAGTGCTCTCTTTTTTTTTTCCGCCGTGCGGGGTCTTTCTGCGTGGAGGAAGCGGAGGCTAATTAATGAGCTGTGAGTATGAGGCCTCACTGCTGACAGCCAGTGGAGACAGGATTAATAGTCCGGTCATCTGGCTTGATGTGTGTGCCTCCAGGCTGCCCCTTGACGAGAGTCCACTGCGGAATCCACCACGGCGGCCGCCGAGAGACCAGCAGAGATGCCCACCGAGACGCTACAGGCAGATAGCAAGCCCGCCTGTCAGGGTGGGGCCTTCGCCTCCGCTGTGCCGCTCCGCATCCTCAACAAGGGGCCCGACTACTTCCGCCGGCAGATCGAGCCTAACCCAAAGCGGTTGAGCGCCGTGGAGCGGCTGGAGGCTGACAAGGCCAAGTACGTGAAGAGCCAGGAGGTCATCAACGCTAAGCAGGAACCCATCAAGCCACAGGTACTTGCCAAGCCCCCCGTCTGCCCGGTTCCTGTCAAGAGAAGCAGCGGTGTGGGATCTGGCTTGAAAGCCTCCAACAACAACGCCAAGTCGGACACTTGCGCGACCACCACCAAACGGGAGAATCTCAACCTGGAGATCCTGAAGAACATCTTGAACAGCTCCTCCTCATCCGAGGGGCCCGCCAAGGGGACATTGCACAAAGTCGGGGCACGTAGCTGGGCGCCGCTTCGCTCGTCCGAGCTGACGGAACCTGGATGCCGCTCCTTTGCCGACTCGCTTAAGGTACCACCTTCCACGCAAGGTCGACACAGTCCACAGGGAGGCAACTTGAACCTGAGTCGAAGGCTGCTGGAGGAGAGGTCGTGCGAGGCTGACAGCGAGCGTTCACCATTGCATGCCTCCCACAGCTCCTCAGACATTCGCCGCATGTGCAATGGCAAGCCATTGAGAGCGGCCCGCAGCAGCAGCTCTTCCGCACCACCGCTGCCGCCCAAGCCTAGCGCCAAGGCCTTGGCTGCATGTGACAATGCTCCCTGCTCCTCTGAAAGAGAGACACTATCTAGCACGGCTGCGGAGCTGGAGTTAGGCAGTTCTGTGGCCCGCAGGCCCTCTCTGCACCGCTCCAAGTCAGACCTGAGCGACCGCTATGCTCGGGCTGGGGCAGACGTGGAGCGCTTCTTCAACTATTGTGGGCTGGATCCCGAGGAGCTGGAGAGCGTAGGTGTGGAAAGCTTCGCCCGAGCGAACTCTGACATCGTGTCACTCAACTTCCGTAGTGCCAGCATGATCAGCTCGGACTGTGAGCAGTCGCGGCATAGCAACGACGACCTGACGGATGAAGAAGACGATGCTGGGGAGCGCGTTCCCTACGGTATTTCCGCCGTTGAACGGAACGCCCGGGTCATTAAATGGCTCTACAGCATTAAGCAGGCGCGGGAGTCTCAGAAAGTCTCCCATGTCTAAAAAAGGGAGAGGACCTCCCTAACCTGGTCTGGACTTGGTACCTGCTTATCTTTGTCTTTGAAATCTCGAAAGATTACATCGCAAAGCATTTTAAGTTAACGGCACTTTTTTCAGTCGCTTTTTGCATTCAGTGTTCGCTGTGTGAATCTGCATGACTCCTTAGACACTCAGCCGCTTTGCGGCCTCAAGATAATGCAGCTTATGTAGGAGCCTCTTTAAAGATGGCTGCGTCAATGCCATCTCTGTGCAGACAACAACTCATATTTCCTCCTTTCTTTAATTTTTTTTTTTTTTTTTTTTTTGCCTCTGTCTGTCAGATGTTTTGATGCCAGCACCTTTCAGGTGCTTCTTATTTCACTTGGGCACACTGAGCCAGGAAGCCATATCGGTATGAATGCAGAGCTGCAGTGTGTTTAGACTTCTTTTGATCCTCTCTTACGCTCACATTTTTTTTGACTTGTTCTTATGATGGAAACGAACTGTATGTATATAAACCTCTGATAATAGACACAGCAGAAGCATGTTTTAGTCTATTCTCGAGATTTCCCCACTCGGTCAGCCTTGCACTGGTCATATTGTTCCAGCAGTATCATCAGCTTTATGTGGTTTGTTTTCACTTTGTCTGTCGTCCATAAAGTTCCTGTTTGGCGGTTGATTATTTTTGTGGTACTATTGTTTCGAAAGGTGTAAATGCTGTAAGAATATGTATATAATTTTCAGAATTGTCGGAAAAGCATTGTGTGATGATGACGAGTATGCTATGTTCCTCCATAGCTGTTTGTTCAATCTCTGGGCTTGCATCGCGAGGCTGTGTGAGACATCGTCCATGAAAAAATCTGTATGACACTGTTGTTGCAATGACATATATGTTCGGTATATTGAAGTTTGAACTGTTACTTAAAAATGTCATCAAGATGTTTGTTCACATTTAGTTCTTTTTCATTTCAATAAATGGCTCATTTTGCCAACTTTTGCCATCAAACTCAAACGTTTGCATGTATTTTTCTGATATTTATATATTTGATGCATTTTTTTCTTAAAAAGAAACAAATATCAGGTTGTTTGTGTGTGTTTTCCTCTTACAAAAAAAAGGAAGTCAGACCAGTTTAAAATTATATCAGGGAGAGTAATGTGTTTTTTCCCCCACACATTTTCCTTTTAAGCAGTCAGAGTCATTTTTAAACCGGCTCACCCAGTGGGTAGTGGTGGAAGAATCACAAAAGCCAGTCATGTGATTCTCCTATTGCTGACCCTGAGAAAACAGCTGTCAAGTCTTATATGCTCACGATTTGCGCATAGGCAAGATCTTCCTTGTTTTGAAGCCCTATTTCGCTCTCTCATTGTAGCCCTTGTGTCTTTACAGAGCATGGCTGTGCACAGAAGGGTAGGTATCTTTAATTTAGTCATCTGTGCTGCCTGCTTTCTCAGGGCAAGAGGAAATGATCTAATTCATCACAAATGTTTAGAAAGGCCAGACCACTGCACTAGAGGCCCCCTCGCTCCCTAGAGCACCTAACTCACTCCCATAAACAAGCTCAAGGGATCTACGGGTCACAAGCTGGAACACTTACTTGAAACCTTATGTTTTCAGCCCTTTTCTTTGCATTTTAGAAAAAAACCCTTCAGTTTGATGCTTTTGATAACAATAAATTGGGCTTTGTGGTGTTTGTTGAAAGGCAAGCCTTAGCATAACTACACGCTCATTAAGCTTTATTCCTTAACTAGTCGGTTGCTTATTTGTGAATGATACCTCAAATTGTGTGGCTTAAAGGATTAGTTCACTTCCAAAATAAAAAAAATCCTGATATTTTCCCCAGCCCCATGTCGTCCAAGATGTTCAAGTCTTTCTCCAGTTGAAAAGAAATGACAGTTTCTACAGTTATTTTTCTCGATTCCCTATCTCCCTGAACAGAAAAAGAATCAATAAATGAGACAAACAAAAATGGCGTCGGTCTCCCTACCTCCCCGGTAATATATACAGCTATGTACAAGACAGCAAACAAGTCCAATGAGGGAAATCCAGAATCAAAGTCTAACAGGCAGAGGTCAAGGTAATACAAAAGGCACAAGTAGAGGCTAAGAACTCTAACAACACTCAAACAAACTCACACCGTAACAGACTCAAATGTACACACAGATTCACAACCTTTCTAACACAAATAGCTAACTAGCAGCAATGGTAGCACAGCATAGCAAATGAGCAAAAAGCTAATGCAGGAAGTGAGGGCGGAGTCTTTATAGGTAGCCGGGAGTCAGCTGACCAGACAGGGTGTGGCATCAACTCAGGAACAGGAGCCAATCAGCTTCAACCTGCACAGAAACAAACAAAAGACTTCCAAAACAAACAAATAAATCAAGAAGGACGTAACAATATAGTCTACTTCAATGGGATCCAACAGGTGGGAGTTTTAATAGAGCTTCAAAAGGCTCTACACAATCCCAGCAGAGGAATGTGCCTTATCTAGAAAAGCTATTGGTAATTTTCTTTCAAAATTAAGAAATGTTTATTCTTCTTATAGCTGTCAAACGATTAATCATGATTAATCCAAAATAAAACTTTTTATTTACATTATATGTCTATGTGTGCTATGTATACAGTATATATTATGTATACAAATACACACAGAGTATATATTTTGAGAATATTTATACATTTTAACATTAAATATATACATGCTTGTGTTTGTACTTAAATACAGTACTGTGCAAAAGTCTTAGGCCAATAGTATTTTCAGCAACACAAAATGGTTTTAAGTGGGTTAGTTCTATCTTTTGTGGTAGCTTGTCAGTTGGAAATATCAGTTTACATTTCCAAACATTATTTTTGTCATTAATTGTAATAATGCAGTGAGA
>JAUMHQ010000046.1:2386293-2398139 GCA_032361165.1 Enteromius paludinosus | reverse complement strand
ATAAGGCAAAAACAGACTGTTTCATTCTAGGGTCAAATTCTAGGGTTGTAAATGGACCTGTAAAACCATTTCTGGCCTTTTTTGTCCCCTTACCTAAGCTACATACCTTCTATGTACATATCAGAGAACAATTTAAAAATATTCTCTCAATCTACTCACAAATTTTCAATAATGTTTAAATTAGGGGACTGGGGCCATTCCAAAAGGTATTCCATAGTGCTTTATGCTAAGGATCATTGTCCTGTTGTAGAAGCCATCCTCTTTTCAGCTTCAGCTTTTTTACAGATGGTGTGATGTTTGCTTCTAGAATTTGCTGGTATGTAGTGGAATCCATTCTTCGCTCCACCCAGTGTTTCCTGTGCCACTGGCTGGAACACAACCCCAAAGCATAATAGATCCACCACATACTTAATAGTTGACAAGGTTTTCTTTTTATGAAATGCTGCTCCTTTTTTCTCCAAACATGCCTTTGCTGATTGTGGCCAAAAAGTTATATTTTAACTTCATCAGTCCACAGCACTTGTTTCCAAAACACTTCTGTAGATGTTCTGTTGCATACTTCTGACGTTGGATTTTATGATGGGGACGGAGATAAGGTTTTCTTCTGCTGACTCTGCCATGAAGATCTTGTCTGTGCAAGCATTGCTGCACAGTAGAACGGTGCACCACCACTCCTTAGTCTGCTAAATCTTCCTGCAGGTTTTTTGCCATCAAATGGGGGTTCTGATTTGTTTTTCCGACCAGCATACGAGCAGTTCTCTCTCAAAGAGTTTTCTTGGTCTTCCAGATCTCATCTTGACCTCCACAGTTCCCCTGAACTGCCATATCTTAATTACATTTCTCACTGTGGAAACTGCAAGCTGACAACGCTTTGCCATCTTCTTTTAGCCTTCTCCTGCATTGTGGCCATCAATAACTTTCATTTTCAGAGTCTTACACAGCTGCTTAGAGGAACCCATGGTTGTTGAGTGTGCACAAGGTTTGAAGAGTCAAAGTATTTGAAAAGCTTTGAAATTGGCATTTACTAATGACAGCCGTTGCCATGCATCAGATCTAATGAGCTGATTAATGTCTGAAGCCTTGTAAAAAGTACTTTTGCATAAGACTATATATTTAGTGGTGTTCCACAGGGGCTGTTCTTTAACTAATTGGTTTATTTTCTTTCTTCAGTGTTATTACTTTTAGCATTTGTGTTAGATTAATTACAGAAATATTGCTGGGTTTCATAAAAATTTTATTCAGCATGTTGAATTTTACTATGCATTTTCTTTTCTTTTTTTCTTTTTCGCAAGCTGTTGAGCCATTAACGCTAATAAAACTCAATGAGTCTTTTATCATCTTCCATTCATAATTTTTTCTGACTTGTGTCATAACTTGCATTGTCTAATATTAATATGGCTTGTTTGATAAACTTATCTTTCTTTCCTCTTTAAGATAAGGCAGAGATGATAAACACGCAAGAACTGACTGAGACACATGCAAATCTCAAACCCAGGGTTTTATATTTCCCAACTCTGACCAACTCAACTGATTCAATTTCTGACTTCCTTCACCTTTTTCTTTTATATCATCAAATAGAGCCTCAGCTGTGAATTAGTTACGTAACAAACACTAAATTAATTCTACTGGTTTCCACAACACCAATGGAATTGTTTTGGATCCCATTAGAAACATTACTATCATTTCTATCATTGTAGTGGCAGTCCTAAAATAAATGGACCCCAGGATTGTGTAGATAATGCATGCACAATTTATTTAGGCCTAGCCTTGACCTGAAGTGACATTCTGTTGACTGATAATACTGTTGCCATAGGTAGCAATAAAAAAAGAATACAAAACAGTGAAGGATGACATCAAATGTTTTTTTTTTCTAAATTAAACAATTGTATTCTAATACTCTTCTATGCATTGCTCAAAAAAGCATTTATGATCTTCTTGCAAATAGTTTGGTTGTAAATTATAAGCATCTTGATAAGTTGAAGTTAGATTTCAGCCGGAGATTATGGTAAAGTGTACCGTCTCAGCAACCATCGTAGTCATTGCAGTCATCAGAGTTATTATCACTCATGTTCCAGCTTGATTTAATCCACAGATGAGTCAAGAAATACATTCTGATAGTTACTGGTATGGGATAAAAAACACCACAAATCTGGGGTTGTATACTAATTGTTTGAACAGGACAAGAAACCTCTACATTTTGAGCTTTTTTTTGTGGAAGAGTTCAGGGTTTTCCTTCACCTCTCTGCCTCATTTCATAGTTCAAACACAGATATCCTTACATATTTACTGAATCATGAATTCAACATACAACACTAGCCAGGAAAAATCAATGCTTGGGCAGACACTCAACTGTCACTGAGGTAGGCTAGCATGTCCCAAAGTGCACCGAAATGCAAACTGACCTTCAACAGCTACACATGACATGATGTGCGCTTGTAAAGAGAATTGTTTTTGAGGTTGAGTTTGTATTGACCATAAATTCAAATTTTTCAGATGTAATAACAACAGGGATTATGATGCGAACAACCCTAAATTAATGTGACCCCGGCTGCCAAAATAATTTTAGTCTGCTGACAAAGGTGTTGATGTTGGAAGTATATTTTGGCTGATTTCGGTGGAATGTAACAGGATACAGTAAACCGTTGTCCTTTTATCTCTTCATTACCAGAGCAGCTTCAAGGTTAGTTAGAGTTTTGCTTTAATCTCCTGATGTTTTCCTTTTATGGCACTGTGAGGGTCATAGTGCATGTGGATGTATGCTGACAAACACAAATGCCTTATTTTAATCCAAAATATACTATTATGCAAATTGATATTTAAGTAAGGAACGGTGGAAGCAATATATCGTAAGAGCCAGTGCAAGTTTAAGTACAAGATAGGTTACACAAATTAGAACATTACTTTTCAAGAAGGGAAAGTAGAGAGAGAACAGTGTTTGCAGTTATTTTGTTATATTTATAGTTATTATAATAAATGCCTTTATGGTTCATGTTTGACGACTAGTTCATTTTTGCAGTAAAGCACCTTTAGCATCGGCAACATCATAGGTTTGATTCCCCTAGAATTGCATGCATTGAGATTTGTATAGCTTGTGTATAGTTTGAATGCCATTTAAGTTACTTTAGATAAAGGCATCTGCCAAATGTAAACAAAGCACAGCATAAACGTCTATTGTTTCCTATTCATTTGCTCCAGGAGACTTGCATTACAGTTTTTTACTCTTTTTTTTTTTAGGTGCAAGAAAGGCTAATTGCTTAGCCTTTCTATGTGCTTGGCTTGTGCTATTTTCAGATTTGCAGCTCAATATCCATTCATCAAAACCGTTCTCCAGTTCATTTCCCAACACTACCTGGCAGTCATCCATTCAAAGTGACTGTTGAACGCAATACTGAGATTGTCTGACTATCTTTCATCAAACAACTGTTTTATAGGATACACGCGTACAAGCTTGTGAATCAAATTCAGGGTAAAACTACTGGAGATAGGATGCATTGTGTTTATACCTGACACTAGAAAGATTTCGCTTTTTAAAAATATTTGACATTCTGTCTTTATAAAGAAATAATGTCAAATAGATATAGATCTAGACATTCTATAAAGAACAGGATGAGTAACGTTTTGTGTTGTCTACAGTGCATGTATCAAACTTGCACCAGCTTGCACCAATTTAAGTTTACACCAGTGGAATGTGCTTTTATATACAAATTCAAAAGAAGTCTCACATGTATTATTTTCATTTGTGTTATTCCAGAACTAGTTTCGAGTCATTTGAGTAGCTGATAGACATAATGTAGACTTCATGTTTGGACATGCATTAAAAGATACAATCATTTAATAAAGGTTTTATTGAAAGCCTGTCCTCAGGCTTCGGGGTAAGTCTTTATTTTCCCATGTAGCTACTTTCTAATTGGTTAAAACAATGTTACAGCTCATCTTGTGTTACAACACTCTCTGGTACACTGTCCCATGTTGTAATCTTTGCCTATCCAACCAAACTGCTTCGGTAAGTTGTATTACGACCCTCCCTAACAATTTATTTACCTCAAAATAGCATTTTGTTCTATAGATTTTTAATATCCTTTTTATTTTATATTACTGGAATCTCTTCTAATCATGTCAAGTGTTTATTTTTACACTGCTTCATGCATACAGAATCAGTCCATGAACGAATTAGCATTTCATTTAATATTGTATATATATATATTTTTACTCTAAGCACTTTCTGATCAGTTAGGAGATCTTTTGGTTATACCGGGGTTATATCTTTGGTTATGTATTTCCTGCACACTGTTACACAAACATTGTATTTCCAAGTCTTCAGATTTGGAGTAACAGCAAATGTTTAAAAACAGACTATAAAAGCTGTTTTCGGTTAAATATATGCTTTGAACGCACGTGAAAACTGACAGCTGCCATAAAACTTTATGAATATACCTTTATGCTATAGGTGAACCCCTCACACTTCTTACTGGTGTGTACATACAGTACGATGCTACATTTCACTTCTTAAGCAGTTTGCAACTGTTTTTGAGGCAAATAAATATGTGGAAAGAGGCATTTTGAGGATACAGTATAGAATGATTTGATTGCAGCAGATTGTTTGTTTTATCTGTAGTTTCAAGGTCAAACGAATGCTTGGCCATCGCAGTGTTAATTATTAAAGCTGATGAACATGGCCTTCATCTGGACCTTATCAATGGAGTTAACTCATTTCAGTAAGACACGTCACACACATTGAGATTCAAGCACTGCTTTGGATAAGATCAGCAATATATTGGTACTTAAAGCTGATTATCAATCCATTCAGTTGCTGATAGAATCTAAGGGAGGTTGTTTTATTCGTTTTTATTCTTTTTTTTACTCTGCATGCATTCCTGAAATCAAACATACAGTCATTATTTACATGATGTGTGTACTAATGTCAACCTAGGCACTTTGTTTAGCCTAATATTTTAAAATATTTTATTAATGTTACTTACTAGCTCACGTTTGTTGCCAGTGTGTCTGAACTGACTGAACTCCCTGATGCTTTGAGATTTCAGACAGAGAACCAGTTCCCAGCGATCAATGAACATTTATCCAGAAGTGACCTGCCAAATTAAGGTTACAATAGTTTAAACTTATTGCAAGCAAATAAACACTCTGCCAATTCATACAGCTTTTGAACTTCCCGTCGTCACCAGGGAAATACTTAGAAAACCTCTGCTGAAAATATGACTAATCATTTGCTACACATGCTCATCTGACACAAAACAGGGTTATTACAGTACGTTGTAAATAATTTAAAATACTATAACTTTTTTGGGTGTAATACTCAAATAAAAGATGGAAAATATTTCAAAACCTTTTAGTCATCAAGAGGTTTGCGTCAAAGATTGTTTTTATGGGGTGTACTGTCATTGTTATAAAAACTAGTTTTGTTTTGAGAGGACTGAAAGTGATGAAATATGAGATTTTACAGGTGATATATCCATAGTAATTGATATATTAAAATCTATAGATAGAGGTTATGTTTTTTTTTTATAAATAAAAAAAATATTTATTTATTTATTTTAAATTTACCCCCCAAAAAATCACATACATCAAAGACCTTGAATCTGTTTCCCAACTTTGCAACACTATCAAAGTGCAGTCTATTGGCCGTCAGGTGGAGGTGTCCATGGACTCCGTTCAAGGACACACACACACACACAGGCCTACACCTATTCATTTTTTTTCTTAAAGGCATCTGGCACATTTTCAGGAAAAAGTGTGGGGGACAGTTTTTTAGTTGTGGAGTTACGTCAAGGGTTGTGGCTTGTGGTGAATCATATAAAAACAGCGCTAGGAGCACATGAGTGCATCTTCAAGGATTAAAGCCAAGCTCTAGGTCCACCAGTTACGTCTCACTAGCAGTCATGATACTTAGCATTGCCCTCATTTGGGCCATAGTTGTCGGGCTCTGTTGCTGTCTTTGGCTTATCACAGGAATACGCAGAAGGTAAATACCCACAGATTTGTGACTAAAAACTTTACAGGGATCTGTTTAAAAAATTGATGTTTAAAATCTCTTTGGCTAAATTAAAAATGTCCCGGATCCTTATTTAAATGAAAGATCATCTTAAATTATTGTATTTATAATTATTATTATTTCAGTAAGTTTTGCTAACTATTTATTAAATTTTTTTCTTTGTATAGAATTGAACTGAATCAGCTACATGACAGAACTTGTTTCTTGTTCTTAAACCATGTTTTTATTAGCTGTTATGTAACTGGTTGCTCTGATTGTTTTAGATGGCCTGGGGAGCCTCCAGTAGAAAATGGCTGGATCCCTTACCTTGGTTGTGCTCTTCAGTTTGGAGCCAATCCTTTAGAGTTTCTTCGCAGCAGACAGAAGAAACATGGTCATATTTTTACATGCAAGATCGCTGGGCAGTATGTCCATTTCCTTTGTGATCCATTCTCCTACCATGCTGTTATCCGCCAAGGAAGGCATCTAGACTGGAAGAAATTTCACTTTGATGCCTCTGCAAAGGTAAACGAAATCAAATTTTGCTTTTTGCTAACAACATAATTAGCTACTTAAACTGGAATGTGATGACATGCATGTGTTCTTGCAGGCATTTGGTCATGAGAGCATGGATCCCAGTCAAGGTTTCACCACCGAGAACCTGCATCAGACCTTCTTGAAGACACTGCAAGGGGAGGCCTTGTCTTCTCTCATTGAGACCATGATGGAAAACCTACAGAGCACCATGCTGCAGTCAGGCATGCTGAAGGCCAAACCCTCCGAGTGGCAGAGCGATGGTATTTTTGCCTTCTGCTACAAGGTCATGTTTGAAGCAGGCTACCTGACCCTCTTTGGAAAGGAACTGGACGGAGACCAGAGTATTGCACGTCAGCAGGCCCAAAAAGCTCTGGTGCTCAATGCATTGGAGAACTTTAAAGAGTTTGATAAGATCTTTCCTGCTCTGATCGCTGGTCTCCCTATTCACGTTTTCAAAAGTGCCTACAGCGCTCGTGAAAATCTTGCCAAGACAATGCTCCACGAGAACCTCAGCAAGCGTGCCAATGTGTCTGACCTCATATGCTTACGCATGCTCTTGAATGACACATTATCTACCTTCAACGAGCTGAGCAAAGCAAGGACCCATGTGGCCATACTGTGGGCTTCACAAGCCAACACTTTGCCTGCAACCTTCTGGACCCTGTTCCATATGATCAGGTACAACTGCACAGTAGTCACTCCCAGGGGTTATCAAGCAGCACAGATACGTTAATTGTAGTGTTGGAGATAAGCATTTCTTCAGAGTGTTCTTGGAAAAGGCTAGACTGGTCTTGTATTTAGAAGCATTAAACCGTAAAACTGATCTACCATACTGAAGAAAGTTCTTAACTAACAAGAAATTGAAATGTTTCCTCATTGAAATGTTTCCTCTGATGTATAAGAGAACAAAAATTGGTGTAGAAACTTGAGAAAATTGAGCCTAGAAAGACCGAACTACTTTCTATTAAACTGTATTGTTATTTCTTTCTTTGATGACGCAACTTCTGCTTCTTTGAAGGTCCCCTGCGGCTATGAAAGCTGCCAGCGAGGAGGTGAGGAGAACATTTGAAAGTTCTTATCAGAAAGTCGATCCCATGAATTCTCGACTTGTACTAACAAGGGAACAGTTGGATAACATGCCAATTCTAGGTGGGACAACTTGGAAACCATTTAAATGTTCATGTACTCAATATTATTTATATACCATAGTCACATGGGCTAAAGCTTCTCTGTAATTTCAGACAGTATCATTAAAGAGGCGATGAGACTGTCCAGCGCATCCTTGAATGTGAGAATGGCCAAAAGTGATTTCCTTCTTCACCTGGACAACAACGAGTCTTACCACATCCGCAAAGATGATGTAATAGCACTGTACCCCCCGATGATTCACTTTGATCCTGAGATCTATGAAGATCCTCTGGTGAGATTTCAGGTTACACCTATTTAAAGTCTGAATAAACTTGTATATTATGTAAGAATTTATCTCCTCATCAATATTTTTGCATCTTGCCACAAACAGGCATACAAGTATGATAGATACCTTGATGAGAATGGACAGGAGAAGACCTGCTTTTACCGAAATGGACGCAAACTTCGTTACTACTACATGCCCTTTGGTTCTGGGGTGACCAAGTGTCCTGGACGCTTCTTTGCTGTGCATGAGATCAAGCAGTTCCTGTCTCTGCTGCTAGCGTACTTTGAAATGGAGCTTTTAGACTGTGATGTGAAAGAACCGCCGCTGGACCAGTCTCGGGCCGGACTGGGTGTTTTGCAGCCCACCTACGATGTTGACTTTCGATACAGGCTCAAATCTCACTAGGAATCTCACACTTATTTATGGACTATTGTCTTAAGCTGTAAATAATGTACATTTTGCTTCATGTCAAAGCAGACAGATGTGAATAGGTTTCAATTGTCTTTTCTTTCTATTCAACTTGATTTGCGAGAGATTTTGCGAGATCTCCTTTTAAGAAAAATTCAGTAACATTTACTGCACTTACCCTACGTTTATTCATAGCATTCTTCTCAATTCTTAAAATAGCTGTCGGTATTCAGTATGATATTTAACATTGGTTAGAATTTGTAATCACTAGCTTTGTGCTATTTCATTTACCATTTTTGTAAAATGATATGTGCTTTGTAATTGCAAGCGAATTTGACTTTTTAAACAAAAAGGTGCTGTAAGCAATTTTATATGGAAATAAATGCAGAAAACCATCAAATACCACTGTAACTGTGCTCATCAAATGTCATGTCGAACTCTAATGGTTTAGCCAATCAGAGGGTTTTTGAGAATTTTTGCGCGTTCACAGTCCATATTTGGGCAGCCGGAAACTGAGAGCGTGCAAGACTTTTATTTTTATTTATTTATTTATTTTTTTAATCGCCTTTTCGTAAATTTGGAGGTTGATAAAAGTTTGTGGTTTATAATAACGCGATAACTATCAACGGTGTACACAACCAAACAACTTATAGTCACCTTAAAATAAACATAATATTCGATAAGTCCAAGAAAAACACGAGGTCACGCGGCATCTTTTCCTCGCTGGACATTTGAAAACAGACGTCGAGGTAGTTTGCTTCTGCTTGACAGGTAAGTTAGGACCACATTTAATCGGAAGTGTTGAAGAAAAGCGGATATTCATTATAAGTTCTGCGTAAACATAAAAATAAAATAAGTAAATTGGCTTATCTTAAACTAGCATAAGCGCTTGTGCTGGTTTTAGGTCTGAGGAGGTTTTGGGAGACCAGTGGCCAGTTGCATAAACTTAGACACCATGTTAAGACTTAAGAACTAGTTTTAAAAACTAGCAGTTGCCAAGAGTTAACCAGTCTTACTTTTGTAAACAAATCTACCTTTTCATAACCGACATTTTTAAAGGTATGACCAGTCTTGAGGAAAATACAATTAGATTATTAATCTTTTAAGACTAGTATAAAGAGTTTATGCAACTGGCCCAACTTGGCCTGTGTGGAATAACAACAACATTTATAATAATTACCCCATTTACCTTTTCCTTAGCATCTGTTCATCACTATCATTATCTAAGGATGCCAAATGGTCAAAAGTAATCCTGACATAGACCTAAATCTAGTTGATAAACACATAGATTGTTTCAAGGACACATGCTTAGCAACCACATCTTCTGTTGATAAGCATTAGCACAAGGCATGCAAATATTAAAGTGACTCTTAGTAACCCAGCTGTCTTCAGGCTACAACGTGAAAGAGTGTACTCGTGTGCATTGCTGTACACTTTGACCTTGACCCAATTATGTAACAAACCTGCCAACACGAATTACAAAAGATCACTTTGCATTAGTTAAGATTGAAACATTGTTGTCATAACGAACAGTCTTTTTAATATAATGAAACGCCTTCTCATAATTCTGAATGAATGTGCAAAGAATGAAGTGATGGCACATTAGCAACATCTGTGTGATGTTCTGTGTAAATGCATAAATGCAGCAAACATGGCAAGTTTTATTAAAGACAGTATTTGATTAGTATAAGAAGATTATGAGATTGTGAGTCACTGTTAGGAGTCATTATTCTGAAAAAATATTCTCATTATATGAAATACTCATTATTCATAATATTATGACTTTCAATAATATGACTTATTGCTGCTGGGATGGGCTTTCATACATATCAGTGAGTCAACATTTTACGGTAATGTTCTGTGTCATATTTCAGATGAATTTGGCCTCATAGGTCATTAACAATAGTTAAATATGTTTTAAATTAAAGGCCTTAAGAATATAGATTTATGTGCAATTTAGTAAGGAATAGATGAGACATGTTATTTTTTCTGTTTTCCACAGAACCTGATGACCGTTAGCAGACAGATGCTGTTTGCCAGTGTAAATAATACATCTGAATTAGTTGTTTGCTTGTGACCTTTTACAAGGTTAGAGTTGTTTGTGCAAGACAATAAAAGTGAAATGTCTGTCATGATGTTGGAGGTTATTATCAGTCATGGAGTGACTTTGTATATTGCATGTCAGCTTTAGGCGTTTAGGCTCTGGCCATATGGATGGAGTATCATTAATTGATAGGAACAGTATACGGTGGGTCGGGGTGTAATTGAGAAGTTAAAATAGTTCATTGTTTTATATTATCTTAACTGCTTCATAAAGATTATCTCAAGGCCATTGTAATATAGGATAATGATTCAAATACGGAGTTCAGATATGGAAATGGACTATCTGGAAGCAAAGTTTCTGCTGTAGCCGAAGGCTTGCCGTTATTTGTGTTTTGGATTTACTTTTTTAATTCCTGAAGAGACAGATAAATCATTTCAAATGCAAATGAGACCCGAAATGCAAATGGGCTGTGTGAAGTAAAATGTTGTTGCAAAAAGGGATTTAAATGTTTGAGGAGACGGACTGTGCTGTCTTTGTGCATTCGCCACAGCCATGTGTTATATGATTTAACAGAAACAGGTATTTGGAATGCCTGAAGACAATGTTTTAATGACAGTACGGGTTAGAAAATGGCAAAGAAAACGAAATATTTGGGAAATGTTATACTCACTATTACAGTCCATATTGTCTGCTGTTTTATAGCATAACAAAAGTTATTTTTTGGTCTTGTAACATCTGGAACTTGATTCAAAAATCTGATTAAGAGATTACATAAAGTTATGGGGCAGTATTTCAAGAGTCTAGATGTGAGGTTAGTTTGAGATATAGTTTAAAAAGGTTTAACTTCTCTACTATTCATCAAATAATGTGGGGTTGGTAAAATTGTAAAGTGTTTTAAGCATTTTAATATTGTGCAATGTTATTTTAATGTAAAAGAACTATTTATTAAAATGTAAATTCTCAGCAGTCTTTAGTCCAGTCTTCAGCGTTACACGATTCTTCAGAAATCATTCTAATATGTCCATTTGATGCTCAGGAAACATTTATTATTGATATCAATGTTGAACCCTTCTACATGTGATACACATACTTTTAAGGTTTTTTTTGATATATTCAAAATGAAATGCTATTGTTCATACTGTTTGACCTAGGGTTGGTTCAATAGACGATGCCATCGTCCATCGCCGACGGCCGATAGACATCACGATGCTCCGCCCCGCAGCAGCAACAGCAGCAGCAACCAGCTCGCGAAAAACACACTTAATCTAAGGGGGCAAATCTATGCCATTAATAAGCGAGCGCACCAGTGATGCTGGCGAGCGCTGTAAATGATTTCCACGAGAGGAAAACAGATGTACAGGTCCTTCTAAAAAAATGAGCATATTGTGATAAAGTTCATTATTTTCTGTAAACATTAGACTTTCATATATTTTAGATTCATTACACACAACTGA
>JAUMHQ010000046.1:2354322-2386193 GCA_032361165.1 Enteromius paludinosus | reverse complement strand
CGCTCAATCCTCTCTCACCTGCTCGCACGAACACTGTTTTGTCAGTCGTGGGGCGGGGCTTGGTGTTTTAGTTACAAATAATGATGTAGCCGTCTATCGCAATGTTTCACATTAGACATCGTACGATGCCAAGTTGGTCGACATCGCCCAACCCTAGTTTGACCTATTGCAGGAATCCTCAAATACAGCATTGCTCACTATTGTATGAATAAATTACAATTTCCATCTGTTATATTTAATGATTGATAGGTGATGTTACAAACCATGTTTATGTTCAGGTTTATATTTTGTTTAAAAAAAAAAAAAAAAAAAAAAGTAAACAGCAAGCTGTCATTTAGCAGATGTTTTCGTCTGAAGTGATTTTTAGTATACACTAATTACAGTGACAGACCCCCTGGAGCAACCTGAGGTTATGTACACACACACACACACACACGCACACACTAAATTTGGATTGGATTCAAATTTATTGCCATTACACATGCACAAGTACAATGCAACTAAATGAGACCCCTACGATCATACACTAACATTTCAGGGGTAAGAAAGATCAGAGGTAGTAAGAAAAAGAAATAAGATACATAAGGGAAAAATGAGGAATACCTCAGCATCAGGCACATAAGAACACATAATCACAAAACATAACACTGCAAAATGGGAGGGAGGGGGATGAGGAATTAGTCCAATGTAGGCAAACAGCCACCCATTCCTGCTCTAGTCAAAGCGCTGGACTCAGACCCGCCTACCCACACAGGGGGGTAAAAGTACGCGAGGGCGTGGGACATTCAATAACATTCAAACATTGACTAAACAAGCAGTTTTATAAAGAATAAACATCTAATTGTACCCCGCACATGCAGTCTGGGGGGGTAAAATAAGTGTTTGAGTGAATGTGCCCCATTACATTTATCTATAGCCCATGTGGTTTATCTCACAGATGAGACGGTTGCTTCTGATAAATGACTTGACATGCAGCTGCAAGCTCTCAAGTGACAACAGTATTAACTAGTGAGGACAGCAGGATCACACAATAGGCAAGCTCAAACTGGTTGCCATCCAAAACCAGTCAAATACAGGTCAGAACAGTGGCTTTACGTCAGTTTTTGTTGTTGTAAAAGTAAAGCTTTTAAGGTCCTACTTATTTGTGTTTCTGTTGCCGGAGTTGCCCAGCACTTCCAGAAACTCTGCTGGCAAGCATCATGGCTTTGGCATGTCTGTTACGTTCTTGGTTTAAGGTAATGACAAAATTAGTTGTCCCTCATAAGGAAGTATAATCTTAGCACACTTGTATGAACCTGTAACTGTGATTTGGTTTCCTCCGAACTGCAATACCGAGCTTGACGAGACTGAAAAAACAAACAAACGTTTTGAAGTAGGGCACAAAGGCAAATCAAGCGCTTTTTAAAAAAGAAAGAATTGTATTAAAGGAAAACTCCTCAGTTTTTCCATTTTCCACTATGTTCTTCCTTCAACAAGTTGATACATACTTCTCCCATCTCAGTGTGTGCACATAATCACTGTAGCGAGTCATTTCATTTTTTAGGATCCAAACAGGAATGAATTTATAAACACCTACTAGCCTAAAAGGGGTCAAAATAGAACTTTATATGAACATAAAAGTAAATAAATGAATTGTAATTACATTTTATTGTTTATAAATTACAATTCCAGCCAGACAGAAACTATATGATTTTATTAATACAGTGTGATTGATTTTAAGATTGGATGCTGTAGATTTTATGGTCTTAAGCATTCAAAAATCACACAAAATAAAACGTCCACGTTTTTGTTGAAGAAATTAAATAGGCTGTAGCATTTCTATTACAAAAAGGTGGCCAAATAAAAAAATGAATTATAATAAATTAAGTGGATATTTCAATAAAATCTTTGGTAAATATTAAACAAAGATTCGATCATCCTGTAAATGAAGCAACAGCAATTATCAGGTCTTTGGTGCCCTTTGCAGGCATTGTATTAAATCATGTATTTTTGCAGTGTTATTCAATGAAACCATAATTAATCCATATATTGACTTGTTTTTATATAATACATTTTACGTCAAGGAAACTGCAATGTTAAGTCAGATGCGTTGTTGTTGATGGTGAAATCACCGACAATAAAACACATTAGTCTACTAACGTCAGTCAAAAATGTTTCACTGGATTATAAACGTATTACCTGAAATTGAAGCACCGGCTTCATCTCGGTTGCTCTGATGTCTTTCCCCTGATATAGCCTAGTCGTCCATCAATTATGATTAACGTGATTTGTATTCAGCCGCAAACATAGAGTGAGAGCGTGCGCGTGTGCCTGCGCAGATGCGGGAACGCGTGTCACGTGCGCTTATCCTGCACTGCGTTCACATTTTTTTTTTTTTGTAATAATTAGCCTATATTTTGCCTATATATGATATTTATGTTCATGTTTAGATTTTTCTGTTTAAGTATACATTTTAATAATATAGGACGAAAGTTTTTTTTTTGTTTGTTTGTTTTTGTTTTTAACTGGGATGGTGCCACCTTGGGAGCTGGTGCCCTACGCAGACTGCATAATCTGCGTATAGGGAGCAGCGGTACTGTTTATAAGTATGTAACAAGTATTGTTATAATAGTTTTCTGTTTCACATTCAGGTAAATGCTGTTCTTTTGATCTATTAATAAATCAAATTAATCTTCAAAAATCCATGTTTCTTCAGCAGCAAATCAGCATATTCAATTAATTACTGAAGGATCATGTGACACTGAAGACTGGAGAAATTATGCTGAAAATTGAGCTTTTTATCACAGGCAGCCTATTATTTACATTGAAACGAACAGTTTTTGTACGTTGTGAAAAGAAATAGGGAATAGAAAATATGATATAATTTGGTCAGTATAAAAGTGATAGAAGCCTGTGGAAAATCCCAAAAATTAACAAAAACAAAATGTGTGTGTGTGTTTTCATGCGTCATAGATAAAAAACAATTGATTGCCCGAGACGGACTGTGTTACCATGTGTTACCAACACTCTCTTTAGAGTGTTACAAGCTGTCAGTGCATAGATAAGATCCCTGAAGTTGCAAAGACTACAGTCTCAAAACCAAAGAGATGTTCTTTTTAAAAGTTAAGACTCGATCCCGCCCCCTTAAACGGCTCGTTTAAACATGCCCCCACTTTTCCACCTCAAAGAGTGGGTTTATTTTCAAACACCACCCAAATGTTCACACAAAGAAAGAAGGTGGCAACTATTGTTCTTGCTGTAGTGTTGCTACGACAAACTACTCTGTGCTTCCAAAAGACGACATAACTAGAAATTGTTGGTCAAGTTGTATTCACTACACCATTGGTCTCAAATTCCTGGAGGGCCGCAGCTCTGCACAGTTTAGCTCCACCCCTAATCAAGCACACCTGATCCAGGTAATCAAGGTGTGATTTGGGGCTGGTTGGAGCTAAACTGTGCAGAGCTGTGGCCCTCCAGGAACTGAGTTTGGACCAGTGCACTACACTGTTTCAGAACAGTTCAACACAAATACTGAAGCGTTTTCAGCGCATTTACGAAGGACTGATTCCTGAACCTGGAGAGTAACCTGGCTGTGCACAGCAGCTATTCATCTTTTTCTATACCATGAAGTAAATACCAAAGAGAATTATAACGTGCAGTAAATGGTCAAATCGTTTGCATTACAAACCAGTGTGTTCATAATTAAGATTTAAATTTCCAATATCAAGCAGCAAAATCAACTGTTTTAAAGCTAAAAATAGCTGGACACAGGCAAGACCAGAAGTTAGACCCATTGAGTTTTATGTCAAGAGAGAGCTGGATAAAGTGACTGTCCAACGTTGCAAGGACAGTCTGAAGTAAGTTAGATTTTTCTTATTAAAAGAACCCAAAACTTGCTATTTAAATGCGATTTTGAAACAGTGAAGGGTAGTCCGACAAAAAGGGTGTGACAAAAAGACTTGATAATCAGTGATTATGTCTCCACTGGATGCAACAAATGCCTTGTTTGTAATGTGTTTTATTGTGCCGAATTTTGACCTTTGCTTTTGACCTCTGCTTACGACTCCCCTAGTATTGGAAGGTTTAGTGTTAGGTGTGGGGGAGGGGTTAGGATTAGTATTGATTTCAACTAGAGAAGTCATACAGTACTTTGGTCGGGAGTCAAAATTCGGCACAACACCGGGACGCAGCATCACGTTCCATCCGACACTTACGGTATTTGGCCAATTACAACGCACTGGATAGCTGACCAATCAGAGCACACCTTATTTTTTTAAAAACAATGGCTGCGTCCGAAATCGCATACTACTTAAGTAGGTACTACATTTAAAACCGAACGTACTACCCGACCGTTAAAACAGTCCGTTCTATATAGTATGAATGGGGGTAGTATGAATGGAATTCGGACGTGCTACATCCGCCATATTGATGATGTCACGTGTCACGCGTCGTCACAACGGCGCGACAATTTAAACTTTCAATAAGTCATCCGTTTATTTAGATTGTGTTAAACAAGTGTACTTTAATCACAATAAACAACGTTTTCTTCCTGAGGTGCATACACTTGAAATGAGTCTCCACTTTCCGCCATTTTTTTAATATGACGCCTCCTCTTGCGGAGCATCATGGGATAGGAAAGTGTTCATGATATGCCTACTATAGAATTCGGCCGGAAGCATAGGCCATCCGGGTACTTCTCGCCTACTAAATTCCGGATACTATGAATTCGGACATACTACTCGCCTCGCATATTGTTTTTGACTTACTATATAGTAGGGAAGTAAGCGATTTCGGATGCAGCCAATGTACTTTGTACAAATCGACACGTTTCAGGAGGCGGGGCTTAGAGGAGAAACAGCAATGTACAGTTTGTGGAAAATATTTTTTTTTGTACCTTAAACAGCATATACACTTTGCATTGCACCAAACACACAAAGTAATGTTCTTTTGAGCAACATCACATGATACCTTTAAATGGGGACCATCAACAGTTTGGATGCTCTTTTTGTAGAAAAAAGAAAGTCGTACAAGTTTGGAATAAGTAGAGGGTGAGTAAATGATGACAGAATTATTATTTATGTTTGAACTATTCCGCTAACAGTGGTCCCACTTTATAATATATGGCCTTAATTAACTTACTTACATACTTAACTTGTACATGTTTTTCAGTTATTTCAAAATTAATTGAAATAACTTTTATAATCATTACACTGTTGATCCATCTCGACTTAAATCTTACCATACCACTAAACCTGTCCTTAACCTTACCTACATCCCACCTCAGTAGCAGCTTAAGTGTTGTGCAGTACAATATGAACACAAATAGTACACTTTTTCTATGTAAGTACATGAGGCCATGTTATACTGTATAGTGAGACAGCCGATTGCTCGGTTCTTACTTGTTGGTTCTCACACCGTTTCTTTATAAACAGTGAGCAAGTAGGAAAGGCTGTGGATTACTGTTTTTTTTTTTTTTTTTTTTTTCGTTCTTTCATTCACCATCTGTTGGCTCCACATAGTCACCGTGGTAAATCCCATTGTTACTCATTCTGAATATTTGTCATTTAACAGGTTTACCTGGAATGTGAATCATTATTTAAGGGGGAAATCACACATGAATAATTTTAACCTTTCCCTGATAAATGAAGGAGTGCGATTCTTTGCGCATAGGCACACTATTCTGCCTTCAGCCACTAGATGGCAATATTTTGCCATCACTAAAAACGAGCTCCATGAAAAGGAGCTGCAGTTCTCAAAAACAACAAGGCAGTCAGAATAGAGATGGTCTATTAATCTGTCTTTAGCTTCTAGTGACACTCCTATACAAAGTCCATTAAGGCTGGCCATTGTCCAAATAGGGTTTTAGGTCAAAAGGAAGTTGATTTCTGTTTACAGGACCTAACTTTGACCTTGCCTTACTTCAAACTACCACTAATAAAACACTCTCAGCTGTACATAATTGTTTTTTGATTTGTACTTTCACAATTCAGAATCTTTTAACAAGTTTAAATAATTAACCTTCTATTTTAGGTCTGTCATTTGAGTGGATGATATTCACTATGTTCAATTTTCTTCCTCAGTTTGGTTCAGGTTGAGTATGTAGTATGTAGCAGTTATGTTATGTAGTTTCAAGAGCATTGACAGAAATAGGACAAAATTCAAATGTACTGTACCATTAGATTATTGTAATATAATGGAGACAGTTTGTGCAGGAAAACAGTGAATTAAATGACACTAAGGAAGCATTTAGTGGGAGATCAATATGTAAAAACCTTAGGTGAATGGGTCTGTGACAGCTTTACGGCAGGATGGAAATGTGCTTTTGACATTGGGAGGTTTATTTGTGCTGCGTTCACGGTTTGAAAATGGATTGTTATTATTGCGCTCTGTATCAACAACACTGTGACCCAGTTACGAGACATGAGTGAGGAAGAGAATTAGTGTTCATTATACATAAACTTAAGCTTGACCTTTTTCTGCCAGAGGAATTATGAGGTTTCTAAATGCTTCAAATTGTATTTCATAGAAATGGCTTGCCTGGAATTCCTAGCAATGAAACACTCGTGACACTCGTTGATGAATTACTGCACAAAAATGCAGGTTTGCCTTTATTTATTTTCAAACACAATAAAAACTAAATAAGAATTATTCACATTGTTGCCCGGATCGATTCTGTCAAAACAAATGAACAGAAAAACATCCCTGGAACTCTAACATAATTACTCAAAAAACACCTACAGTTATTTTTTTTCCTTCATAAATAGGCGCAAACAAGTACCATAAAAAGATCTCATATAGACACAGTGTAGAGGAATAGTAAATGATCAGCCATATGCCAGGGTTATACAGCAACTCTCCAATCTGCCACTGTTTCTTCTAATTAACACCATATAAGCATCTGACAGTTTCATACACATAGTTTGGATGACATTAATCAATATGCCAGAAGTGATACAAAAGAAGTATTTTGCGTAATACAAAATAAACTTTTCTTTAGTACTTTCCTTAATGAATCATTGCATGCTACCTCGCTGGTTGATGCCACCAACCTTAACGTTATTGAACTTGGAAAAGAATACTTCTTTAGTCTCTTTTGTCGGTCTAATCAACAGCGACGTCCGCTGCCAAGAAATTACCCCTCTTGGCTAGTTATCCCTTTTTCGAGTTTGAAACGAACTGGTGTGGTCCAATTCAAAATCACATTTTTACTAGAAAAAAAAGTTGAATTCTTATACTCTAGGAGTAACACAGATTCTATTTACAGCTTGAAAGAAGGGCTGCTTAAAACATCCCGTTCGGCCGTTTATAACCTTCCTATGAGCGACTGTTTTATACTTTCAACAGAACTCTCATTCTCTCTCTAAGGCAGTTGACTAGAAAAGATCATTACAGAGAGGAAGAATGATACGACGAGAAAGAGGAGCGGTGCGAGATCGTCTGCATTCATTAAAATTTTTTTTTTGTCAATTTTTGGCTTTTTGTTTCTTTTCTGTTTTCGGGTTGCGATTTTCCTCTTTGTACAAAAAAGAAGTTCTGTTTTGGCTTTCGTTCCGCCGCCTGTCCGCGAGAGCTTGGAGTCTCCGACACGCAGCGGTAAGTGCTTAGAAACCGATGGATTGACACAACCTTCCCGCGAGGCAAATTGACCTACGCAACGTCTTAAAAAACCATGAGCGATCTCCAATAAAACACACGTCTACAGGGGGTTTCCATACACGGCCTCTTATTAGGACGCCGAACAATAGGAGGGCGTTAAAAGTCAATATCATTAGAGAGGTGATTGCATTGAAACAAATTTTAGCATACAATTTACATGTTCATGCTTGCGATGATTTAAACTCTATTTTTAAAGATCCAAAATGTCTGAATGTCAGAAGCTAGAAGGAGATACAAATTCCAAAGCCACCACGGTAGGGTGCACTAAAGTGTGAGCCATGAGAAAGAAAACATTCAAACGTTGGTTTGCTGATGCGTGGATTGTGTCTAGTCTAAAGTAAGGCCTGAAAAAATCAGGCCCTGAATAGTTGTACTGGGATGAGGAACTGCCTTGGTCCTGTAAGCGTGAAGGAGCGTGAGGTTGAGCTTGTCGATCAGGTCAGGTACAGGGCTTTGTCCCTCTGCAGGGCTCTGTGGAGGGAGATCGACAAAGTCAAGCATGGCTGCCGCAGAATGTTTGCAATATATCTACCTGAACGATATCGGCAGTGTCTGCTCACCCGTTGCCGCAGTAGTCGGAGGTCCAGTCCAGGGCCTGGGTCGGTCCGTTCCTGCAGCCCGTGCGGTAGTCCATTGAAGGGGACAGGCCGGGTCCGGAGGATGTGACATTTACCATGCTCTGATACTCTGCCTGAAGAGGGAAACCCTGAGAGGAGAGCAGAACACAACAGCAGATTAAGATCTAGTCAAGGCCTAGAGTGTATTATAATAATAATAATAATCACAGTATCGCAGTACAATATTAAAGGAATTGTCCCTGTGAGTTTATTTATAATGCTGTTATTATACACAAAAGTAGACATTTTTTTTAGGTAAGCAGCTATTCTCATAGTGACCAGGGGAAGCCATACAATGACTTTGTGTCATACTTTACTTAAGTAGCTAATGAAATGAAACATTTCTTTTGAATAAAAAGACCCTTGTGAACGGCTTTAAGTAAACTTAATGATGATGATCAGTGAATAATGACTCAACTTCGGTTCTGACACATTGTACGGACAAATTTGAGTTATTTGTTGTTTTTGGAACATGTGACATATTAAAGCTATATTGGCAAAGTCCTCTGTCATGCATTCTCGTAGATGTTTACTTTTGAGCAAATGTGTCTGAAATAGCGTAATTTTCATTTTTGGGTAAACTGTCCAACTAAATAAATATTTTAACAGCGAGTTGTATTGAAGCCTGGCATCAGACTGCTGAACTAGCTTTCCTGTTTTTCAGCTCGTCCAATCTAATTCCAGCAAACATCCTACAGGATCTGAAGTGGACATGATGACAGTGTAATGCAAGCAGCCTCAAATGAGCATTAATGAGGAACTGCATTCGGTGGTCGGGGAGACCGGTGGGGGTAGAGGAAAAATAAACGAAGCAGATATTCTAATTTGAAGACTTCTTCTCTGTTCTTAGCCTAAGAAAGACTGTATGTGAAAAGGAAGTTAATCTCAGTGGTACACAAGAGAATCTGCCTGAAAGAGCAAGACAGCAGGTGGCTGCGTTTTTTTCCCCCTCCAGAGATTCTACCTATTCATGAATTGTTCCTCAAATTCTTCTCCTTCATTCGATCACAAAGGCTCCATCTGCCCCTTTGTGTCCCTCCTACTCCCCCCCAACACCGCCCCACCTCCCCCCAGTCCGCCTCGGCTCACCGAAAAAGTTGAACTGCGCGTTTTTGTTTGCTCTCCACAAATATGCAAAAATGAACGAGGATTATTACTCCCCTTTGGATTTAAAAACTCTCCCATAAAGGCAGGATCTGCAGAACAGGCTTAAGAACTCCCCAAACGGAGGAGAGAAAAGCCAAGTTTAAAGCATTCGTACTCCCCTCCAAAAGATTGACACAGCCATACAAGGAGCCCTGTGGTAATCTAAAATTGGACTTCAGACAAATTCACACTATAATCTGCATGAAAATTAGACACTTTTTTTTTTTGCCTCACGACGATGATCATCCACGGCAATAGTTAATTTTCCTGCCGAGGAGTGATAAAAACGAAGCACACGAAATTAAATCAAGTAGTTGCTCTTTTAAATACGACGTTGCCCAGAATTCCCAGCGGGCACAGGAAGAGAAACTTACAACAATAGGCCTTTCGTATTCAGATGTGAATGGCAAACTTTTTTTCACCGCAACAGTTTGAATTGGAAATATGTTTTTCGCTGTCGTCCTTGATGGAATCTGCCGAGTATTTGCTTGCCACAATTCAAACACAAACAGCATCCCTCGGTGAAAGATCAAACCGCTGTCATTGGATAGCGTGTCACCTGTTCTCCTGACCACCTGATTCATCTTGTCTTTATGAAGCTAATCCCTGTTTACCCCAAGACAATGTGATTCTCCGCCCTCTCCTTCTCTCTAGCACCAGTCAGCCCTGCCTCCCAGCTGATGCTCATCTCTTAAAGAGCTTCCAGACACAAGGGTGCTATTCATTAGGACCTCATTACAACCTCATCTCAATCCCACTGAAGTTCCAGTGCAACTCAAGGCTATTAAGACATGAAACGGATCAACGCAGAACTCACCGCGAGTTCTTAAGGAGACTTGGGCTTCTTAGCCACCTCTGCTTGAGATCTCTATTAGAGGAACGAGGGTTAATTAGCACAGATGCTAATAATGAGGCTGCGTGTTAACGTAGGGCTCAAAACACCCTCTTCCTCTTCGCACATTAACGCAGTGGAAGTTATTTCAAAAGGTCTTTTTCTCTTTAATTAGATTTTTTAGGGGTATGTGTGCGAACTCGTAGAGTCTTTATTTGCTTTCTCTGCTTTGCTGTTGTTGTCTACGTCCTCCAAAACCAGCCTTCTCCTCCTATACACTTTAGCGGAGAACTAATTTCATTTCCTTCGGCCCGGTCTGAAAAACTGTTTTCATCAGATAGCTGAGGCGTTTTGTCTTCCACACTGATGTATTCATCAATCTCAATGTGAGTTTTTTTTGTGCAACCTTAAGTCACATCCAAATCCTAATGCATCTGTTTATTACAGAGAGAAAATTGAAAATCTGTCTGTGTGATACGCTGGGATTTTTTTTTTTTTGCACAGTGTGGACATAAAACAAGTTGGCAGATATTAATGGTTCCTCTCTTGACCTCATTCGCCGGCGCGAGAGATAGGCTGAAGGGGCCGGAAATGATGAAAAATGAAACGGTGCTGCATCTGCTGCATAAACAGCACTTCCTCCAC
Source organism: Enteromius paludinosus (assembly GCA_032361165.1). Lineage (NCBI taxonomy): Eukaryota > Metazoa > Chordata > Actinopteri > Cypriniformes > Cyprinidae > Enteromius > Enteromius paludinosus. Next base: position 2,375,318 of record JAUMHQ010000046.1, on the reverse strand, counting down.
TCTCGCATTCATACACACACATATACGCTTCGCTATCTGCTCCACGATAATGTATAATGGAAATTGGAGGAGAATCAGACAAGGCGGGTTCTCAGAGAGGTTTATGGAAAATAGATTGGAGGGGGAGCAGATCCTTTAATTGGCCCGGCTTGGTGTCTGTCTTGCCTCTTTTTTGGATTTGCTTTAAAAACAGGAAAAAGGATGCTAATGTCTTTTTTGTTTGAAGTCAACATAAAATAGAGTTTGCAACCTGTTTTATTTCCAGAATGGGATATATTTCACATTACAAGAAGAAGAAAAATGTAAGGCTTTATGCTATCCATTGAGGATTGATTGGATGGTGAAAAGTGCTCTGTATATAAGTGGTCTTTGGTTGGGGTTATTTGTTCACATGAAGTGCGAGAGGGAATAATTCTTTAATTTTTAAAGAATTAAATTTCAAGCTGATTTTAAGTTTGAAAGTATGAATTTCAATATTTGTGCGTGTGGATGGCACCAAATATTTTATATATGTACAGTCATAAAAAGTTATGTAAATGAATATATTACATAAATATATTTTTGTTGCCACAGAATAAACATAAACTGACCCTAAACTTCTGAAAATTTTGAATATTGAATGTTTGAATATTGAATATTGTGAAATTTTCTATTTATTTTTTATTTTGCAGTAAAACAGCAATATCGTAAAATAATTACAATCTAAAATATTTGATACCTATTTTACAATTTTACCGTAAAAACAGTAATATTGTGAAATGTTTCCCATTTTACAATGATTTAATGTAATTTATTTAGGTCTTCATTCTATTATGCTGATTTGCTGATATTTCTTCTTATTAATGTTAAAACAGTTGTCAGTATTTTTGTGAAAGCAGCGCCACTTTTTTCTTTGATGACTAGAAAGAACAACATTAAAATAGAAACATTATAAATGTTTGTCACTTTTGAAAATTTTTTCAGTTTTTCTTTCTTTAAAATGGTTATTGAATATAGGCACTTATTTTAAATGTACACGTTGACTCACAGAAGCAACTAAAAAGCAAAAAGTGGGATTTAGTAGACGTCTCACCTGGGCCATGGATGGGGAGTGCAGGGGCAGCGGGTGGCTGCTGAGCTGCTGTTGTTGCTGGTGGAGACTTAGGTGCTGGTGTAAAGGGGGGCTGATCTGCAGCGGTGGGGGGGACGAGCCCGCCATGCTGCCCATGCTGGGCCGGGATGCACCACCTCGTGCTAGGCCTGGCTGCATCTGGGGAAGGTGGGGACTGAGTCCTGGCTGCTGGTGGTACTGAGGAGCCATGTAGAGACCTGGGTGAGACTGGCCTGCCCCGGAGAAAACTGGTGGCTTGGGTCCGAGCATCTGAGAGGCCTGTGATGCCTTCACATCTCCTGGGTCATTGTAGCTCTAGAGAATGTTAAAAAAAAAAAGTGGCTTAGCTGATGACTGCATACATCTCAAGCAGTCTTCTTTGGTCAATCATTCTCCGCTTTTAAATTCCTGATGAATGCTTTATGACCTAAATGTTTCTTTTATTAAGTATATAGCATATACTAAAATACATTAATATATTTTAAATGTTTCAATTATTTAAATAAAAATGTATAAAATCTAGTTATGTAAAATCAATAATCACATCCAAAATAAAGGTTTTCTTTATATCTATTATGTATATATAAATACAAAAACATGCATGCATATATTATGAAAATATGTAAGAAAAATGTATATGTTATATATAAATTATATGAACATAAAAATATACATGTTTTCCAAAATGTATGTATGTGTGCATCTATATATACATACACACATTATGTAAAGAAAAACATGTGACTAATCGCAAATAATTATTTGACAACATTAATATACATATATCAAAAATAGTTAGTCAAAATGTTTAATTTATTAATGTTAATATTTTCAGATCATATATATATATATATAGTTATATGTATGTGTGTGTATATAAATAAGATTCTGTACATTCCAGACAATATTCACAATATTTCCATTCAGGTTGCATGCCTTAAATCTTGCTACACATTATATATATATTCAATATTAGATTTCTTTCAAACAGTTATAGCATTTTTTTTTTTTCACACTCTCTTCATAATATTTCCATTTAGGCGTATCTAGGAGTCTATTTATTACTCAAGCTGTCTCAAACACATCTCTAATCCGCCAAACAGGAACATTTCAAAATGTCCCTTCTCAAACATCACAGTTTTAAAGCAAGCATGCATATCAATAGCCCAGAGTCATTTACCTGAGACACGAGGCTCGCTCTGTACGCAGCCAGCTGTTTGAGGTACTCCTTCTTTGCGGTTTCTGTTTTTTTCTTGTACATCTGCCATGATAAAACAAACAAACAAAGAAAAAAATATATTAAGAGGCCAAAGCTGTTCTTCATGTTCCTGTGCACAATTATTCTTAGAAATGGGATCTAATGGCAGTCCATTTATGAGCCATAATGCGTAATTGTTGTTGGAGCACTGAAATGGTGCTTGAGTGCAGCCCACTTTATCCATCGCTTGTTCTTCTGCCTTTATGGACTGTCCATATTTCCCCTTTCAGTTGGGACATATGTGTAATTATTTGCCCATCAATACATCTGTTCTGTTATTACCTTAACCAATAGACCTCTACTTAAAAGAGAAGAGCAGAAGAGAGATAGAGAGAAAAAAAAAAAAAAAACCGGCAGAGAGACATGATGTTCTTTTATCAGGCAAACATCCTCTCCTGAGTAAAAGTACTTTTAAGTGTTTTCATCAGCTTCACCGGCTGAGTGTTTTACATAGTGAAAAGAGCACAAAATAAACGGCTACAAAAAATAAAAAAATGCTTTTTATGACTGTAGATGCTGTCTGGTGGCTTTGGTGAGAGAAATGGGTACTTTCAGTTGTGTTTATTCTGAAATGCGAAGCAGCTCTCATAGTCATGTCATTCTTCAAAACCTAAATTCACACCCTAAACAACAGTCTAGGTGTTAACATGAGTGCTAATCCTTCTCTTCGTCACGGCTTTTAGTCTTAATGAGGGTATTAAACATTTACAAGGGGTATTTACTGTACTACATAAACTCTGATATAACACTTTAATATACACATTTGTTGAAATGCACAGCAAATAAAAAGTGTTATTTGATTGCATGATCTACTGTGTACCTAAAAAGTACCTGTTTTTTTTTTTGTTTTTTTTTGCCCATACAGTTCCAGTGTTGCTTTGCACTCCAGTGACTTTCATTACATACTGTAGACGAAAATTCAAATTATTGTACTTTGTCATTTTAATTTTTGGGGTAAACTGTGCATTTCTTTGTGTCAGATTTTAAAATGTTTTGTAACACTTTATTTTTTAAGGTGTCCTTGTTATAGTGTAATTATATAAGTACATTTAAGTACTGAGTAATGTGTACTTGCTGTATGGTTATGTTCAGGGTTAGGGTTACTTGTCTGTAACTATTCATGATTTATTGTTATTATAATGGTAAGTAGGCAACATGTTTTAAGTACTATGGTCCTAATTTGAAAGTCAACTTGTTAATTTAAGTACAAAATAAATGTAACTGTAATCAGTTACTGAGAAAAATTAAATTAGTTACTTATGAAACTAACTATTCCCCAGAACAATTGTTAGATGCCAGTATTTTCTGTATTATTATTATTATTCTGTATAGTATTTTAAATTAAAAACATTTGCATAGCTATTAAACTGTATCTTAGATTTAAATCTGTATTTAACCAAAAAAAAAAAAACCCTGTTCCTTTAAATGTTTGAAAGTTGTTAACATTTGTTAAAAATGCAAAAAGTATTCGGTTACATCGCTTGTTATATTTTAAATAGGGTAGCTTGTAATCTGTAACCTGTTAAATTTCTTTAAACCTGTTCAGAAAGCAATAAAATGTAACTACATTACAGACTGTATTCATGCGAGATGTAAACGAAACTTGAGAAGCGATTAGCAGACCCCACAAAACCTTTGTTTGTTACGTTCCAATAAAAAAAAACATCTCACATATTGCACTGTTTTCACACCTGACTTTAAGACTTCCCCTACCATGCACAACCACGCTGATGTTAGACCACAGCAACACTGCGGAGACAATGTTATTCTCTGATTGCACAAGGGGAAATCAACAAATGTTCTGACCAACATGTGCGTCATCGCATCTGCTGTCATAACAAATCGTTATGTGGATATACTATTGTATATACTGTAGATAATACCTTAGATAACAAACTAAAATTGTGCTGTGTGTATAGAAACACACAGTAATTGAATTCCTCCAGCATTACCTCAGTCTTTACGAGTCAGCCACAAGATCGCAGCGAGATAAAGGAACTTTTCACGTTTGCACGAGCAGGGTTTATTAAACAGAGAGAGGAAAAAAAAAATCACCTGTTTCTGTTCCTCGCCCAGGCCGTCCCACATGGACGCCACTATTTTAGAAACCTCCCCAAATGTGGCATTAGGGTTTTGGCCTTTGATTGCTGCCTGCGTGTCTCTGAAGAACAGGGCGTAGGCTGACACTGGCTTCTGAGGCTCGTTGGGGTCTTTCTTCTTCTTCTTCTTGGGGGTTTTGGGCTTCTTGGCCATGTCTGTGGCTGCTCTCTTCTCTGCCCCATTGATCTGAAAAGAGAGGGGCTCATTATAGTAAACAATAGATATCCAATTAGATTAAGCCATAATAACAGCTTTATGAATGAATCATCTTCCTAAAGCTAGTTAGTGAGCCTTGTCTCCAAAGCCTGGAGCGACTTTTTAAATTTTAATGACTAGCGTGCATTATTTGTACTGTATGTACCGGGTTCCCACGCATTTTTACCAACAATTTTCCGTGACGTTTGTAGTTGTTTGTGATCACCGGATAACCATTTCTATAAAGACTGCAGCTTCAAAATACAATTTCTAAAATGAAATATTACTTTTTAATATATAGCATCTATAGGGCATGTGATTATTGTATAAATTCCTGTTTAATGTTACAGGTCTGTACACTTTAAAGGACAATCAGATATTTCTAACCAATTAATGGAATTTTAATTGCATGAAGAAATACCATAAAAGGCACATATTAGAGTCAGATTAATATTTTATAATAGATATATTTATAGCTATATTATAATATTTATTAAATAATAATTAAATAATACATGTTTTTAAGAAAGCCGTAAAATAATTTAAAGGTTTCCTTAAAATAAATTCTAATTTGTATCCATGCTCACTGCGAAAAATAATTTTTTACGGTGTGTGTGTGTTGAGCTACATTTTAGCACTGTTATATAACGGTTATATCATCTAAAAAGACCATTAATTAAATTATTTGCATGACAATTAGTCACAAGTCTAATGCTTTATAATCATAACAGTCCTAACTATAAACTTTCCGTGACATTTTAATTTAAGTGACTGAAATATCAGACTGTGACACTTTATATAAACACGAGGAGCTCATAGCGTGTATATTTATACAGCTCTTGACTCTTTAATGCTGAACTGTGTCTTCTGTGTTAGGAAAAGTATCTTAGCAGAGCATATCATAGACCACACTTTCCAGAGGATCAGTGCTGATTTGAGTTTTGGAGAAAATGTACTGTATTTTTGGCTGTGAAGGAGAGACTTGAGGCAGATCAGTGTCTTAGCAAATCTATGTTTAAGGAAACATGGCAGTACAACTTGCTGAAAGGTCAGCAGTGACTCATTCCTTTTAATACACTCTATTTTGGCACAGTGCATAAAAAACAGTCTATGTGACCGTGTGTGAGTGTGAAGAAGATAAGCTTTTATATTCATGAGATCACAGAATGGGTAAAGCACTATCTCTCTCTCACCTTGGCAGCATCATCTGCATCGTCCTCATGCACAGAGCTGGAGGGGGAGGGAGTGGCGGACTTGCTCTCCGGTGGAGATGGGGATCCATGGGTGCCATTGTTATTATTCAGACCCAGCTGAGTATTGAGTTGTGACTGGTTGATAGTGGTCAGCTGACCTTGAGGAACCATGCCAGGTTGGACCCTGGGTCTGAGCGTGTCCACCTGAGGGTGGCCGCCGTAACGTGAGTCTGAGTTGACCATTTGCTGCATCTGGAAGATTAACACAAAAACACCTAGGTTTGCAAATGCATCTTTCAAATAAACTGACCCTCAAGGCGTTCTGTCGGAATGAAAGTTTGTAGCAAAATCAACTTGACTATTGTTAATGAGGCACTAATAATAGAAGGGAATGGGTACACTTTTTTTACATCAGATATATTATAAAGTATAATATTATAAAGGGTAGTTGACAAATAAAAATGTGTAACAGCAAAATATTTTTGTCCCACCATAGGACACACTGATGTATGTTTGATATATATATATATATATATCAAAATAACTTATAAGGTATAAAGTTTAAAGGCGATAAAGTTGTAAAATGATAACTTTTCATTGAAGTTTAGTGATTGGTGATTTCTGTTGTTTATTCCTTTCATCTGTAACATTTAAACACGGATTTTTCAATATGTGCAAATCCCCCATTGACTTCCATAGTATTTTTTGTTTTGTTTTGTGATAAACAACATTACGCCACAAAAGTTGATTATAACGCTAAACTTGTATAGAATCTGAAATATTCAGTCACACCTTATTTTAAGGTCCATGTCTTTCTATTAACAAACCATTAACTATGACATTTGCCTCAAGAAACTCCTAATTTGGTGCTGTTATTAATAGTTAGTATGGTAGTTGTTAGGTTTAGTTATTGGATAGAACATGGGCAGATGTTGAATATGGTTATGCAGTAAGATGTTAATAAACAACCAATATGTTAATAATATGCATGCTAATAAGCAACTAGTTAATAGTGAGAAGACAGGTTTGGGTTTTCACTATCTTCTGCTGCTGGGACTGCTGGTCTGTTTCAGGGTGTAGAAACATAGCTTTTGTACACTGTATCTGGGGGATAAATCACTTCCGACAAGGACAAGCCCTGTAGCTGTAGTCCGTCACCTGATACTGTCTGAAGCAACAGGTGACCTGAAATGTACCCCACGCCCACCATTGTATGCAACACAATGCCCCCGACAGGTGGAGCTTTGGGGTTAGAGGCCACAGGCATTTCTCTGAAGGACAGGTGACTCTGTGTCTCCCTCCCCACATAAACACTTCAGACACAGTGGACCCTCATTACTCAAAACACACTGGAATTGTTTTCTAACAAATCTTATTTCGAAGAGAGCTTTTGAGAGCACTGAATAATGCTAATGCAAATATTTCACATATTTCATGCTGTCGCACAGGAAAAAATTGTGTAGAATATTTAAAAAGGCATTCCATGTTGACAATGTAATGCATTTTTGAGTGGTGCTGTAATATTTTTTTTTTTTTTTTTATCTAAATTAAGAAATAAATACATTTTATGTTTACAGTTTAGTTTTAAAACCAACAATAGTGTGTAAATTGATTAATTTAATTTAATATATAGAATTGTCTATATGTCTTGTCATGGAGCATCGGAAAGACTACTCATTTACGAGAACTCGGCCTGTATCCGTGAGCTGTTGATTGGACGGATTAACGACAAGACAACATTACACAGCAATATGAATAGGAAATTCTTCAATCTGTGCGGTTGAAGCGGTTAACTGACTAATCATAAACTGACACGGGTGAAAATGTCAAGTTCTCATGAAACGGCCGGAAAAAAACGTTTGCAGTGGAAAACTGTTCAGCTTTTCAGGGGGTTTAACCATTACAATGTTAATGGATAGGAGAAAGTTTCATTTCTCAGCGAAATGCGTTCACCTTCATACTCACCTCATTTATACCCTTAGTGTTTTCAGTATTATACCCTTCCCACTCGATTTCTTGTGAAACATCTGTATTTTCTTGAGGGGGACTTTTTCTGCTATTTAACCAGACTATACCCACCCTGTGTGGGTAATTAGACAATGTGGTCAGTTTGAGTAGAAAACAGATTTCAACTAAAAACCACGCATGCTGATAAAGGTCACTTTCTATTTCTTGGTAAAACAAAACCTAGAGGCAGGACAAGCTCTCTAAAAGAAACCAAGAGTGCAATCAAAGACAGATTATTTAATCATATCGCAATAACTAGCAAAATTTCCCAAGTTTGCGGCCAACGAATAAACATGGCTGCTGAAAAACACTCGAATCGCGTTTGTCAGAGCGAGGTTGTGATGGTATTTATCATCGGGGCTCACCATTAATCTCCACTATACAGAGGACAAAGGCTTGCCGGGGATGAATAGAGGTCACGTGACGAGGTCACAGACAAAAGCCCTAAAGGTTGCCTGTTCTGCACTTTTTAAGTTTTAAATAACAAATGGCTGCCTGGGCTGGCTGTTTTTTCATCAGATTCACTGACCCGTGCTGCAAAGGAGGTCATACTCATTTGATATCAATTTCCTTTAAATCACAGGGCAAATTGTAATCACACGTACAGTAAGAGACTATTTGCATGCTTATCTTCCTACAGTGTGCTACAGAGACGGATGAAAGGGGCGAGAAAAGCCCAGCTTTCCATAGAGTCCAATGACATTTTAAAGGGAGGGAAAATAATGTCTACTTTACTCCGTCTGTCACTTCAGGGGCACTTTCATGTCCTTCTGTTTCCATTAAAAAGGTATAAATAGCTTAAGTGCTGGACTAGATCAGAGCCAATTGTTTGCTCAGGGTAATAAAACCACAGCCCAATGATAAGGACTTTTTCAGGCAGAGTAATGAGGGCGTATTTCATGTCCTTGCGTTACTGTAGATCTTTCTAAGCAGAAAGACATGCTGGCTTTTTGTTTACCCTTTTGATCATTCGAAATGTAGTCCCACATAATCTTAGCTATTAATTTCTTTTGCTCTCCAGTTAATCCGCTGTTATTTTATTTATTTTTTGGGCAATAATAGCTTGTCACAGTCTGCACGGAGGAAAACACCCGATATTTATGACATGCAGGAGTACATATGAGAAGTGAGGTAATTTGGAATATAAAAGCTTAAAGCCGTATTACACCATCTGTCATTTGGACATGCCCGAGTTTAATTGCTCCAGCTCCGATTCTACACGAGCGCACGCAAATACCTGTCTCTTATTAAACTTCACTGTAAATGATCTATGCCAAAGCAGCCTAATAGAAGTGGCTTGTCACGCTGCACTTTCAAGGTCCCAAATGTGCCCGTTTTGCAGCGCGCAGCAAAGTGCTGCAAACTGTAGGCTTTGCTGCAAATTTACAATAAATGGAGATTTATGTCCATTACTGTTCCTTTTTTTTTTATTTAGGCCACCGCTGGATGAGGATTTAGTGGCTTTTGCGCTGATGATGGACGATCTCGCTGCTTTTTGCCGCTCACGCCCCCTCTCTCTCCTCCGCTGTCAGCTCTGTTTAGATTTGCACATTTTACACACATCAACTTGTGCTTATTTAAGCGGACATGTGGCTTTCTGGAAAGCCAACCTTACCTGAGCGTTTCCAATACATTCGTCGCGTTTTATGCGGATCACCGAGCTCATCAGAACGGCCCGATGAGATCTCATCTCCCACGTTATACGTTTCTCAGGAACTAGTTTAGTCATTCGCCGGCATTTACTTTCATTCTTTTTAATGGAACGAGCAGGGATGGTGAAACCTTATGAGATAATTTTCCTTTTAATCTAATACTTTTTGAGGTGAAGCACATTTCACTCAACTATCTCTGCTGGCTAAACAATGCAAGCTCTGAGACCTATAAAATGAATGCAAAATGTAAGAGGCACATAAATGCACTCTCTGTTCCACCAGAGAAGGCAGCTCCAACAGGCTAATGCCGAGAGAAAATTAATTCCATCAGCTAGCTCTTTCATTCTCCACTGCAGCTACAAGCTCTCTGTCCCGTTGCCTGGCAACCATAATTCATAGCCGCTCTAAATGGATGTTCTCCAAGCACTGAGAACATTAAGGTGAAAAGAACAAATGCCTTTGTGAATCTCAATATCTTTCAGTGTGCATGTCACTCCGTGTGTTTTTTTGCTTTTTCTAGCCACCCATGTGTATGTTATTCTTTAAAGATCTTTTCGATGGAAGTTTAAGAGAGTCTCTTTATCGTTCGTACATTAAGACTGTCGTCGTTTTTTGCCTTGGTGCGCTCATTTCCGATAATAAGATAAATCATATGCGCTTGTATAATCGAACAAAGGTCAAGACCAAAAGTAACTGTTATTATTAACAGGGTTTAATCACACACAAAAATAACGCTCAATATTTAGGTTTGTCCCCAAACATGGAGCATGTGGAAAACAAAAGGTGAGAGATGAAGAGGAGAAGTTTCAGTTTGACTCAAGCGTCAGATTAGCTGCACATCTCGCATTCATCTTCAACCACAGTTAGTCACACTTCATATGTGTCATAATCACATTATGAGGTTTCTTGCACCTGACCAAAAATTCAAGGTTTGGGTTTCATTTCTGCAGAAGTAGCAGTGATATGTAGATATTTGTGATCGATATCGACATTTAATAAAAACAAGAGAAGGATAAAGTAACAAAATAGTTAAAAAGTTAGGAAGCAAAATAAAATCAATTTGATGTGTAATATATCAATTTATGTCAAATGTTAAATCGAATATATATATATATATATACTAGTACAATGTGTATATGTACTATACATGTTACTTTTTACATTTATAAAAATTAATGTAATATTGTAACATTTATTTACATTTTTTGTTTTGGTTCACTTAACATTATTCTTCTTATTAACATTATTTTCCAAGTTTTAAAAATGTATCTACAATTTCTGAATGCACTGTACAACTATCTAGTACAGCTACATGGCAAGCAGAATGCATTAGGAGGAGTGCCTTGATGCTAAATTATATTTAATTAACTTAATCCAATAGGGAATTTGGCATTGTTTCACTGTGCGTTAAATCACATTAGCTCTCATTTGCTGGGTGCTATCTCAATCATTCTATATGCCGCTCCAACCTCTTATAATCTCTGTTGAGGTGTTTCATTTGTGTCAATTAAATCATTGTTTGGGCACTGAAACGACTTTGTTGTTGCGTAATTCTGTCATGCGAAATGCATTAGTGACATCTCAAAGGAGAGCGTTGTGCATCTTACGGTGAAGTTTCCTCCACACAGAAAGAAACTGTGTTTTTGGTCATTTTCCATACTAGATTACATGGAAGCACATTTATGCTTCAGCGTTAAAAAAAATCTACATACGGAAACTTTTTTCCCCTTTCGATGTGCTTTATCTCAAAATGTGACTTCATATCTCTCAACTGCATCTATGTTAACTACATTGCTGCTTTATTACTTAAAATAACTCATAGTGCGACTAAATGCCACAATACAATTTTTAACTCTCACAACTTTGCTTTTTATTATTGTGACTTTATAACTCACACTTAATTTAAATTTCATCAGCCTCAGCGCCAATACTCACCACTGAGAGAGAGTTAGTGAGCAGGCCGCCATCTTGACCCAACATATTAGGGACCGACATGCCCGGCAGGTCCATTCCTTGCAGGTGAAAGTGATGCAGTCCATTCTGGGAGACAGGGGGGCACAGGTGATGGTACGTTCCGGACTCAGACTCGGGCAAGTGTGCCAGCATGTGTTCAGGGAGGGTCGGGGGAGTGATGGGTGGGATATTGAAGTCTTCGTCCCCAAGACTGGGCACTGGGTAGGACTGCTAGGAAGAACAGAGACCGAGAGGTTACATGACCCGTCCCAACACAGATTACATAAGTGTGGGAGCATGACAAAACCATCGTTTTTTTTTTCAAAAGATGATGAATATGACGCATTTTTCTCATCTATAATCATTTATTCAAAGGTAAATACAATGGAATCTAACACAAATGTTATCACGTCGAACAAAAATAACATTTTAACTTTAAAATGAAAAAGCAAGTAAATAGATGGTCAGATTGTCAGAGTGTCTCCAAAGGCAGCATAAAAAGGCTTTCCAAGCAGTTCATCTGAAATAATGCACAACGGGGGGTGAACCATAGGCTAGTACAAGGACAGACTGTCCATTTGATACTTATAAATAAGAGAATGAAATGGGTTACGGCACGTAACAAAAAAATCTTGTTGAAAACCAACATTCTTTGATGTTGTATATTCAACGGCGATGATTCACGCTGTATCAATAACAGAAAAAAGACTAATCACAACTATATACGCAGCGAATGAGATGCTGAGAAAAGTACATCAAAGTGCGCTGCGCATTACAGTGATTCATTTCTACTATTTGAGCCTTTGAGGAAGTAAAATTATATGCAAATGGTCAATCAATCTCATTAGACTATAACAAAAGGCTGCTTTTATGAGGCTGAACAGTCACTTGCGCTTTGGCTGTGAAGTTTGCTTTGGCTGTGTTGCTGTCCTGCGCTCTGCCTCCTCCAGCCCCTGTCAGTTTACACTGTGATGAAAAAGATGTAAAGCAGATAAGGAGATGAAAGGCTGTACAAATCCAAGCAAAATCATAAATTATTCTGTAAACACTCCCTTGGAGTAAAATACTGTAGAAAAATATCTACAGTTATCAGAAGGCTGAGAGTTTATTATCTGTGCACGTCGTGGCGAACGAATCAGCCTCTGATTCGACTCGAACGATCCCTCTCTTTTTTTTTACCTTCAAAGGGGCTCCTCTTTTCTGCTGCTTTATTATCTCTAATACATAGCTTTTATTTGCAGCAAACTAAATGAACCTGTCAGACAGCCAACTACAGGCAATTAGGTATGAAATTGGTTCCAAATTCAAACTCAACTCAAATAACGGTCCAACTGTTACTTTTAAGGATTGCAATAATCGTTTTAATGAGCTTCCTACTTCTGCCTCTAAAAGCCAATGTATCATGCTCATTTGCATATTTGATTGTGTTGTGCCTCACAGATGTCTGCGTTTGTTTGCGGGAAATATGCTGGCATAATTCATACAGTAAGGCCCTTAGAGGAATGATTTTACTGCCAAATAAAAAAAAATAAATCACATAAAACAAGACGACTGTTTGCAGTGGGCTTACATTGCTGTTGATACATGCGAGCAATGTACGTCTTGTCGAAGAAAAGAAAATGATTATATTCAGGTGGAAATTAAGAGCAGGAACCGCTGGCCGTTTTAAGGTGCAATTATGTTTGCGTGTTGTAACGGTTATATATGTGATGTGTCTTTCTTGCTTTTTTTACACTTTCCTTTTTTTGTGACACTGAGCTGCGTACAAGAAAGAGAACACAGGAAATAAATAACCCTGTGCTGTGGTGTGTGGCTCCGAGAAAAAAAAAAAAAAAAAAAAAGGTGAAACGCACCAAAATTAAGAGCATTGCAAACATTTCCTTCATCTGTGTGTTTTCGTCGACTTTAGATGAAGCCGTGGATAGAAACGTATCAAAACACGGTGTCATCTGATCCGATCTACTTATTTAACCAGAAACTGCAAAAAACGTTCCAGCTAATCTGAATAAATACATTTTCGGAAGGGATATGTGCTATGCGTCAGATCATTTTTTCCAATTCCAGCCTCTGAAATTACACATATTAAAAGAAAAACCTGGAGTCATGTCGTTGGTAATCGAAATATTTTGCATCATCTTATGAAACTGAATAAAACCTCCAGGGTCAGAAAGTTCTGATCTGAATCACGTAATATGAAATGAAGTAAATGAACTTTTTATGTACTGAGTCAGGGCTGTGGGAAATTACCCACACAATATCTGTACATTCAGCTCAGTGTTTACTATTCATAATCCAGTTACCTTCAAAACGCTACGTGTAATTTTAACATCATTTAGGTGTGCGGTTTTCCTCTAAAAGCCAAGCTTTTCATTTAACAATAAACGAAACATTGAAGAAAAACTACAATTTCTGTGTAAATCAGGACTTCGGATGACACATAGTTTCCCAACAGCCCTCATTCGCATTGCATGCAAAGGAGGGGAAGGGGGGAAAAAAGACAAGTTTTGAAATCCACAACGCACAAGTCCTTGCCCATTTCATGTGACATCATTTCGACCGGACAACAAATCTCTCAGGGAGGTGATTGCCTGTCAAATAGCACAAGGGTAATGGGACTGGTGGGAGATGAATGGCAAATGAGCAGGAGAGTCATTTAAATCTACTATCAATTACTGATGATGGTCATGATGGCTGTATGGAATCATTGTCTATGGGCGACTTCACAGTCAGCAGTCAATCAAAGCTCCACTGCAGAGGGGGAGAGAGGAATAAACTGGAGGAATAGTCATGTATCTGATGTGGTTTACACTGACAATAAGGAAAAAATGAGTGTGGAAAGATATGAAGAGAGCTCTTGTGTTTTGAACATAGTGTAGAGAGTGAGTGGCAGAAATGCCTCACCAGCAGAAATTACGCATTAAATTACTGCAGCCTCACAATGGAGATGTAGATTGTTTATAAGCCTTCCGTCTTGACAGGCGTAAATCAGCTCGTCATTATGAAAGAAGTGCACGCATGCTGAGATATGAGGTGGATGAGAAAACGTGCATTTCGAGATAAGAGATCCGCTCCGTCATTACGCCACAAAATGCATTAAAACAAATTTAGGAGATGCTTTCTGATAGAAACACAATTTAGACGGATAGGTTTGTTGTCACATGGGGAAGAGGTCTCTCGGTGAAGTTTTAAATCAAATGTGTTCTGATCTCTAGCTGCGTTTTGTATGAACCCTCTTCAATTTTTAAACATGGCAGACGATAAAGAAAATAAAATACTTCAACATTATACTTTATCATTATTTATTCTCTTAATAATAATACATTTTTAAATTGTACTATTATTAATAATTAACTACATTTAGGGCAAGTCATGCATTTTAATAATAATTTTCATAATTGTTTCACTGTTCAAATTTTGCTGAAAGCCTATAATTGACGGTGAAAATGTACAATTTACCCCATGGAGTGTGAGAATATTCAGTATCGGGGCAAAAATGTCAATGAGCGTTAAACGAGCCATGTCTTCTTTTCTTAGGCATTAGCAGTGCAACTCTTCAAATGTTTTTTTTTTCTAGACAACACTTTAAGGTATTTGCCTTTGCAGAAATTGACTTTCAGAAATAAACCTACTCTACTTAAATGATCACTCCAGGATTGGCTGTGGATCATTACCCAGAGCTCCATGCAGCACAAGGAGTGCTCCAACATGTTGTCATGCCCTTCCACCAATTAAATTGCCAAAGAACAGCAAAAGGAAGCGTAAACAATGATAACCTGCACCCACAGATGAGGCGGCTTTTTCATAACGTAATTTTGAATAATGAAGATGTCAGGTTAAATGCTACAGTAGTTAAACATAATAAGGTGCCCTTTTTTTTTTTTTCATTTGCAATCTAGGCTGGGATTGTGTAAGAGAGGCAACGAAAGCAATTCAGCCTGTAATAAATTCCTCTGGGACCCAGGGGCGGTGATCATTTGAATGCAACATTCTTTGGCCGGGCCCCCAAAACAACCTAGGACCCGCTGAGCCGCCGATTAATGTTGAGAGCTTCTGGATAAACGCAGAAGGGCTTGTCTGTCTTGTGCTAGCATCAAGGTCAAGCATTCTGAAGGAGGTTTTTACATTTGTCGAATGGAGGGGACACGAGGGCGTGTGAAGCCTCGTCTGACCCGAGCCGGCGCATTTTATAAACCAAACGGCATCAAAGCATACTGGCGCTGTCCACAAACGACCACTCCCTGTCCTGCACGCTGCATCTATGCCTTTGAGCGGCTTAAGGCTCATGCATGCATGAATATGCAATTCATGAATATCTGAATAATGCATATTATGAGAAAAACAATGCTAAAAAATAACATTTAAGATCTGTTGGAGAATTGTGGAACAAGGTATATATGTACATGGGATTTGGCTCAAGAGAAAAAAAATAAAATAAATCTGTATCTGAAATACATTAAAAAAGAACGGGCCTCTTCAGTCCCCGGAGAGACCACGAGGTTAGTTTATGCATGTTTAAAATGCACAGCTTTCTCCTGGTCCCACAAGAGCTCCGCAACATCTGGGGGGAGGGGGATAGATACGAGCACCTCTATATAAACCCACACAGAAATCTGACAACCCCCCTCATCAGAGACTATATACATGTCAAACCATCACGGTGGGCAAATATGTTTCTGTGCAAGACACCAACAAAAAACACATTGTATCTATTCTGCACTTATAGTTAATAATATCGGATATACTCTTCCTGTATGCTGCTTTGCATCTTCTATATGACACAGATCAAACAGATACAGCCGGGGCGAATCATCATCATCATTAAACATCAGTCTTATCGGGTTAAAACAAAAACCTGTTGTTGGGGTGAACATTGCTCGCTCTGTGAGTCAAAGCGGGCAATTTCACAAGTAGTGTCTTTGAGAGTAGTCCAGAAATATGAGACGTGTGTATATTTTTAGTGTTCGTTGAGTGTATGCCTGTAGTCGGCTTTATCTAGCATCGCTGGCACATGCTACTTCATCTTGCTGCTGCATTAAAATAAATAAACGTTGATACAGAGCGCTTGTGGGCTGACATGCGCTCAGCACTCGGCCATTTTGGGTTAATAAATGTGGCTTTTATTTAATGGCCAAGAAACACATGGTTTGGGTTGGAAGAAGGGGGAATGAGAGGAGATGGTACGATAGAAGGGAACCTGTGCTCAGACGGACAGTGTAGGCTGATGAACGCTCTGTGTATTTAAACATCTCATTAATTCAGTCTTTTTTGAAGGCTGTTATTATTGTTATGTCTTTTAGAGAGGAACGGATCTCCACATCCAGAGATGCTCAGATGGATAACGGTATCGCATTTTGTCACTTCAAGCAGCTACGAGGCTTTCAAAAGTGTTGTCAGTCAGTGGGAATGTTTTGAAGGCGAAAAGTCAGGCAGATTTCAACCACGAGATTACCGGCAGTTTTTAAATGTCATTTTAACACATGCCTGTTTTCAAGATTTAACCATACTGAAGATTTAATAGAAAATGGCCAAGGGTATTTTCCATAAATTATATGTTGGGGCAAGTAGTCACATAATTGAAATAATTCAAATAATTTAAGTAATTGTAAGTATTATTATTATTAATATTATGAATATTTTCCTCTTAGTACTGTGTCTAATTACATCTGGCAAAGGGACTACCAATTAACATTTGCCTTCAGGCTAACTTAGGTACATCTACACTCATGAATGTTTATTTATGCACACTGTCCTTTTCATGCATATACACATAATACATGCATAAATAAAAAAAAATACAGAAAAATTCGACCCTTTTTTTTTGTTTGTTAAATGTTACCGTCCACATTTTTGCTGTTTTAAATGTTTTACTGTTTCTGCTTTGATGAACAATCAATCAACCACTTTTAATACAGATTGTAGCAAAGCACTGAACATTATCAAGTAGAAGAACAGAGTGATGGTAATGTATAATGACCAGATTAAACTGTTCATTTATCTCTGTAATCAAAACAATGATAATCACTAGAAATTAGGTGTCCCCAACCAAAACCCCATTAGTGAGAGAAAACCTTGGGTCCTACAGGGAACAGACTATAATTGGCTATTGAAAGGGTTAGTTCACCCAAAAATGAAAATTCTGTCATTAATTACTCACCCTCATGTCGTTCCAAATCCATAAGACCTTCGTTAATCTTCAGAACACAAATTAAGATATTTTTTAAATTTCGGCGAGACATCTGTCCCTCGATAGACAGCAAAACAACTGAAATGATCCCAGATCCAGAAACGTAGTAAAAACACTGGTAAAACAGTCCATGTGACCTCAGTGGATCAACTTATGTTCTGTGATGCTACGAGAATACTTTTTTGCACAAATAAAACAGAACTAACATAATTGTTCAGTTGTTCTCAGCCTTGTTTACATCTGGGTGACAGCATGCACATGTTATAGTCATACAAGATTAGTTGAGTATATGATTTAATTTTTGCTATCTTTTTGCACAAAAAAATTTTCGTTGCTTCGCAAAACTGAATTTGATCCACTGATGTCACATGGACTGTTTTACCAGTGTTTTTGCTATGTTTCTGGATCTGGAAGCATTTCAGTCGTATTGCTGTCTATGGAGGGTCAGATGGTTCCTTGATATCATTGAAAATATCTTTATTTGTGTTCAGAAGATGAAAAAAGGTCTTATGAATTTGGAACAACATGAGGGGGAGTAATTAATAACAGAATTTTCATTTTGTGGTGAACTAACCCTTTAATGGCACATTCCATTGTGACAACTTACCCCATGTTTTGTGACAACATTACAGCACAATATTTTTTTTTTGGGACATTTAACATTTAACATCAACATTTAATTTTCATTTTTTGCATGTTATTACTATTTTTTTTTTTTTGTCACTGACACTTAAAGTTAATACAAAAACTAACTTATTTATAGCCTAATA
This sequence comes from Enteromius paludinosus, assembly GCA_032361165.1. NCBI lineage: Eukaryota > Metazoa > Chordata > Actinopteri > Cypriniformes > Cyprinidae > Enteromius > Enteromius paludinosus. The sequence goes on along the minus strand of JAUMHQ010000046.1, from coordinate 2,356,916 downwards.
TTTACCTTTTCTTTTTTTATGTCTTTCAAGAGTAAAATGAGCGGTGTTTCACTGCTTTCAAAAAAAAAAGAAGAAGAAAGCTTTCTTATTTATAGTTTATTTGTCAGTCCATTGTATTTGGTATATTGAATCTAATCTAGGTTTGGCTAGTTTACATATTGGCTCCATTTAGTAAGAGTAAAACCAGCTCATTCAAGTTCATTACAAAATCTTACGGTTCCCCCAAATTCCCAATGCAAAAAAACACCGTCCATGATGCTTTGCTCTTTCATCGGCAACCATCTGAAGAGCCACCTCTAGTTTCAATATCTCTGCACATAAATTACATCTGTAACGGTACACTCAACATCATTGATCTCACCAATCACTCTGAGCACCGGCTTATGAAAGAAACAGTGTCGGAGCACAGACCAAGGCAGCTTTTAGATTTTTAAAATCAACCAAAAAAAGATCAAATCAAAAGTACTTTTCTAACCATTCATATAATAGCCATGATCCTAACACTTGGCCTTGGCCGCTCTCCAGGTTTCCTTTGGTTTGTATTACAGCGCAGATTAAAAGACACTATTGCAGTACATGTTTTGCCTTTAGCGCTGAGGCTGCGGACGCCTTTCAGCTTCAGTTTTAGCTTCCTGAGTGTGAAGTTTAAAATAGGCACAGGGGTACACTTCTCTTTAATTCGGTTAATGTGTGTTTAAAAACAGGAGAAAGCTTTGTGGCTACGTACCACACACTGAGGTCAAGGTGAATTCAACTGTTGTTGCCAATAAAAGTAATTACCTGTTCCCAACAGAGGGAAAGAGAGAAGTCGAGAGAGAGAGAGAGAGATGCGAGGAAGCACAAAAACAGCAGAAAATAGAGACTGCAGCTCATAAGCAAGAGGAAGTAATATCTACAAAGAGAGTTTTAAGATTCAAAGCGAAACATAAAAGTAGTGCCGGACTCAAAGCAGCTCTAAGATTACAGCAATCCTATTCACACGTGTGAAATCAATGTGGAGCTCAGTGGCAAATAAAAGTGTGATCTACACAACAATGGAGTGCAGGATGCAGGGATAGACATCGTCTAAAGACTGTATACAGTAAAATGGACCCTTCTCACAGACTTTTCACAGTATTTTTCACTTTTTACTAGCTGGTTAGCTATTTTTCTTTCTCTTAATATTTGTTTATGTAAGTGCCCTTCTGTCATATTAATACACATCCAGCTAAAGTAGTCAGTACTGCTGCAAAGGAGTTCCCTACACAACTCTCTCTAAATTAGCAAACAAGATTGAATAGATGGGGACTTCTCTTCCTATAGTTAGCTGGCAAGCTAGTTTGTTTCATATTCATGTTGTGTAAATGTTGATATGCTAAATCGCCATGTTCTACTATGGTCACATTTTCAAATACAGGAAATAAATGTAAGTTGTTGTAATTGAGCATTTTATCATTATTAAATATTATCTTTATAAAATATTTCTGAAAGTCAAGAAACTTTTTATTTAGCATTTAAACCAAACAGTAAATTTACAGTAATGCTATTAGTTTTTTTCCAGTTCACTTCTGCTACTCCTCCAAGTATAATTTAGATACACTTTAAATATCTTGCATTTAAAGACAGATATTATATATATATTTTTTTTTTTTTTTTTTTAACTAAGGCTCTGTGTTAACATTAAGGTTACCTTTGCCATCATCTAACACTTACTTAAACTTACAGTAACCTATATAAACAGAAAATAGTTTAAACCGTTAAATTTAACTGAAGTTAAATGATCTGTGTTTGTTTATTGGTCTGGTTAGTGTCGCCGGCTACAAATGCATCTAACGATGATTAATAAAATTGGACTCTCAGTTCCTCTCATATATTTATTTATTTGTGGCGACCTACCATGATATCAAAACTGACCGATTTTCCAAAAGGCTTAGTCGAGTAAAAATGAGCATGTAAAAAAAATCAAACCGAGGCGTGGGTGTTTTATATCATTGTATTTTCTGAATGAAGACTGTCTTTAGAAAATGTTGTTTTCCTTTTATTCTGCATGTAAGGCAGTGTTTGTAAGCTCAGAGCTGCTTCGTCTACAGACGTTACGGGAACCCTCTCGTTTCAGGTGCTTAAAGCTCCTCCTGCTGGCAGAGAATGAGTTTGAATTTTTACAAAATCCGTCTGATTTATGCAGCGAACATATTTTGCTTGTTTTCAAGAAAATACACTACTCTAGAATGATTTAGCTGTTGTTGTTGATTCAATTGGGAATCAATAGAAAATCCTAAACCAGCAAAGGACCAGCTCAAACCAGCATCCCAGCAAGGTTTTTTTCAGCAGGGTAAAAATAAGCGGCACATGGATTTATTTTAGTTTTGCTGAGCTGAATAAGACGGTCAGGGTGAAGAAGGGACGGCCAAAGAAAAGCAGACTAGCAGAAACGTTCTGAAAAATCTGACTATGAGGTAAAAAGCAGATGCTATCCTCAACGTCGAGTGGCATTTCCTCTTCCGTGACTTCAGTTGAAATTTCAGATTCAGAATCTGACATGTTCTACACGGCTCCTACAAGTTCATAGAAATTTCTGTGCGGTTAAAACCAAATATTTGATGTAATTTGTGTTT
>JAUMHQ010000046.1:2323698-2352505 GCA_032361165.1 Enteromius paludinosus | reverse complement strand
CATGTTCTACACGGCTCCTACAAGTTCATAGAAATTTCTGTGCGGTTAAAACCAAATATTTGATGTAATTTGTGTTTTAAAATTTTTTCGATTTGATGTTTTGTTTCCTTTTTCAATATTATACATTAAAAATAATCTTTTTTTTTCGGGCTACTAACATTTTTTGGGGGGCTACCAAAAACTGTTCCTGCCCGAAGGGCTACCAGAGATTTTTGCGAGCCCTGTGGTGTTTATGTAAAATGGTGTAAATGTAAAACGGGTCGATATGAATGAGACACACAAAGCACATGACACACAAACAATGTAGGCTGCTGTTATTCAGCACTGATGGACGGCTGCTCGGCGATGGTGTGGGGTTATTTACCCATGTCAGACGGTGGCCGTCCGTGTGTGAAGGGGTGTCTCTTTTCCAGTGGCCGCCGGCCTGTTTGTTGCTGTGCTGCGTCTGGCTGGGACTGGCAGGCACGCGGAACTACAGTGGGATGCAAGGCCAAGGGGTCAACCAACACAGCAGGGTAACAAGAAACGATAGCACATGCAAGACTCCATTCAACTTTCATCACTCTTCAATCCCTTTTTTATTTCTTTTTTTTGGCTCTGTGCTGCTTTAGATTCTCAATGCATCTTTCATCTCCACCGACATTAAAGCTGCAGCAAACATGCAGCGTGAGCACCTTAAACGCAGTCACAATGCAGACAATGCACATTGTAAATCAATTTCAGGCTATGTAATGGCTGGCACAAAAGGACCGTGTGCAGCGTTTCCTGTTTAAAGAGGTAGAAACTCTATGAAACAAACAAGTGACCTGTCATTTAGTGCACTTTCCTTTACATTCTCCTGAATGCATTTGCTACAGCGCGCTGAATAATACATGAGTCAAATATCATTTATTTATTTTTCCTCTTGCTATTGAGAGCCATAACACCATTGGGCTTACTCTCAATAGCCTACAGGTTAGACTGTAATTCTCACTAATTCTCTATACCACAATGCACTGTGGATGCTTATTGAAGAGCTTTTAGGACTCGCATAAGGTTATGTATATATACGTGACATACCCAGAGCGAATCATGTGACTTCATCATGACATCATAAACGACAGTCAGCGGTTTGGTCATAATTGATTGTGCACTGACATATTTGATTAGATTAGATTAGATTAGGGTAGATTGAATAGCTTCTTTATTTTATTTTATTAGACTACTTTTATTTGTCTTTTAATCAGCTAGTGATAATGTTAAATGTAATGTATTTATTGTTTATTTTTACAGATGTTTTTTTTTTTTTTTTATTAGACTGACTTTTTAAAAAATTAGTAAATACTCTGATTGGCTCGTTGCAATGTTCAATTATTTTCATAATAGTAATGACTTTTTGCTTATATGATATATATATATATATATATATATATATCAGGTTCGATTCGATTGACTATTCCTTTTTTTAATCAGTAATATTCTAATTGGCCTAATAATAATGACGCATTATTATTAATATCATTATTTTTATTGTTTCTATTATATTTACGTTTAGCCATTTAGCAGTTGCTTTTGTCCAAAGCAACTTACAAATGAGGAATTATTTAATATTATATTTTATGTAGTTTGAGTAATTGACCTCATTAGTGAATTGATTGATCAATATAGCCCACGCTTGACTTGGTTTTTCTCTAAAAACCTTAAAGATTGTTCTGTCAGGGCACAAAGAGCTACAACTTTGTGAAACCACAAGCGAATGTGTCCATGATTAAGTTTAAATATACAATTTTTGACATGCGTGAGAAAGGTGTGAATTGCACCTTCACACTTTTCAGCAGAACAGAGACCTGTTAAACGTTACTTATGTCAAACCAAAAGACAGGAGATGTTTTGAGCAGGCTGCCAAACCATATGGACAGTTTTTTCTTAAAACGTGTTTCATTATTAAATTTACTTTTGCAAATGGAATAATTATTCATAACACTTTTTTATTTTAACTTGCCATAAGAAAAACACAAGTGAGACGAGGAAGGGAGGGGGGGGGGGGGTTGTTTTAGAGCGGGAGCTATTGCGCATTACACTCTACATGTCTTACATTAAAGGCCAAACTCTGTGATCCACAAACAGATTGAATTCGGTGCTTTCATTGTGTTTACTGCGTCAAGGCACTCTGCAGAAAAGTTGTTTTTAACCTTGAGTAAAATTTCAGCATCCCATTGTGTGCAGCGTTCGAAGTTTGAAATGTCAAAATGTAGCTCGCTTAAATTTCATAGAATGCAAGCGCATAGTTCAGATCAATGCGTCTATAAAAACAGGCCAAACCCAAACAGCTCATGACAAAAGCAGGAAGGAAATGTTTTAATAGAGCAGCAACATTACATATAGCCTGCTGCAGGCTGATAAAACTAGCAGGGAGAAATACTGCAGGAAAAAAATCCTAGTTACAATTTTGCACATGTCGACGGCGCATCGGGCCGCCTGTCACATTCATTTCCATACAGCAGAATGTGGCAGGTGTCCTGAGGGCCACTAATTAACCTGTAGCCTTAATTCATTAGCCAAACGTGTAAAAGGTCCCCTAAGACAACCCGCTCTCCTCAAGCAGGCATGTTCACCCTTGACCTTAATGCACCGAACTGCATGCTTCAGTTTAAAAATTTAATCAAGCTGTGCTTTTTATAGCAAGATGCGCTGAACTATCCAGTTTCACTGATGAAACAGCCTTTTATCTTGGTTGTTCGAAACAAGCGCAAGTATCCTGAAATAAACTTCCCTCTTTGAGTAACGGCCGTAAGTATAGGAGCATTGCTCAGAAATGCTGCAGTCTGCCTCTTATAGACCCGTGGCCTGTTTGCAGTCCGTACTGTGTGTGTAGTTTTTAATGAAAGTGTAAATGGAGGAAATGAAAGCCAGCGACAATACGCATTAAAGCTTCATTTCATTAAGCTGAGACAAAGCTTTAAATGCTTTGTTTACATGTTATAATAGCCCCTGATTATGGTGGCGACTGATAGCGGCTCTAATTTGCGATGCGCCGGCTTAAATTTGTTTAATTACGACTTAAAACAAAAGGAGTGAGCAGTAATTAACCCACCTGGTTCCCTGGCACAAAGTCCTGGCTGGGCTCTGGCATACTCATGAACATGTTTTCACTGTCGTACTGCAAACAGACAGAGAGAGGAGAGAAAAAAACAGTAAATAAACAGTCAGAAATGTTCACTTGACACACAATACGAGCCTCAGAATGAGAGAGAGGCGAGGAGCATGCGGTTGGTATTTCTGTGCATTGCTTTCTTCCCAAAACGCAGGGCTCAGAGACAATTAGTCTTTGAAGTCCCTGCCGTATCAGATGGAGATGTCAGTGATTTGATGTAATTAGTACAGTGGTAATTAAAGTTGCTGGTTGAGGGGGATGAATGAACGCTTTCATGTGCGCAGTGGAATAAAACAGAGGGAGTCGTGTGAGTTTGACGAGCCCACACAAGGATAGACCTGAGACTGAGGACAGGCCCAGGTGTTTCACCCCAGATAGGAACAAAAACCTGCTCATTTGACTTATTTTACCATCAACAGACCATTATATCAGAATTTTTGGCATAAAAGAAAAATGAATAATTTTGACTGTAATGTAATGTATGGACGGCTGTTGCATTCAAATACACCTGTCCTACTTATGACTGGTTTTGTGGTTCAGGGTCACATATTGGTATTTTAAAGTAATAAAATGTACTAAAATTTACTTTAAAAGTGTACATATTAGTAACTTTTGAAAGCGTACCACCGCAGTGGTAGTTTTATACGGTTTTTTTTCAGAGAACGAAAGATTTTATCACTGACTAACCACAATCAGGGAAAAGAAGTGAGTCATTTTCTATACCACTGGCAGCACCAAACACACTCGTTATTTTTTGCAATTCCGATGCTGCTGCCGGCACAGAGAATACCTACCTTTACAGTCAATATGGAATAAAAATGGACAATATTTTTTGATTTCATTATTATTGTTCCAAACTGAAGAAAATGTGATTTTATTAAATAAATTTTTTTTTAGATATCACATTTATTTAGAACTTACTTTATGTAGTAAACTTAATAAATATCAATATAACAATATATAAAGTAAATATATAATTAATTATATTTAGATATATTGTGCCCTACTTCTTAAATAACTTCCTTCCAGCAAGAAAAGAAAATCCAAACTCCTTTTTCAGGCTCTATTCTGGCATATAACCTGCATGTAAATGAATTCCAGATGAATAAAATCAAGCCTTTTTTCTCACTGAATATCCTGTTTTCCGGTTGCATGCGGTATTTCATGTTGACTTCAAAGTTCTTGAGTTTTAATAAAACATTTACGAAACAAGAACTGTTAATCCATCTACTCGACTTACATGACAAACCGAAATCAATCAGACTAGAACGAGAGTGTCTTTTACAGTAAACCCGCAGCTTGTGCATTCACCTGCTGAAGATGCTCAAAACAGGCTTCAGCTGAGTCAGTGCAGGTTAACGGTGTGATGAAGGAGAATGAGCCTGTGACCCAGCTGTGCAGCACACCTGGGAAATTACAGCAGCCGGCGCTGGCTGCCTGCTACCGTCCACTCAGCAACACACACACACACACACACACACACACAGATTCCGCTGACATGCCTGCCTGACAAATACCCGCCAATTTACATCTGCTCGTCTTCCCTAAAAACCCATGAAAAATGACTGATTAATATCAAAAGTAGAAATCGGATACGTCATAAGTTGGCAGTGAGAGAATGGCTTTCTCAGCAATCTGTCCTTGACAGGGTTGTCATTAACACACGTCTATGACACTTATTTGTGTGTTACAAAAGAATGAGAGAGGGTGTCGTGAGGAAAAAGAGAGCAAGTGAGAGAGGAAACCCGTGGCTGACGCCTGTCACTGGCTGAATGTTTGTATTTCTGTTCATCCGAGCAGCACATCTCATTTCATTATGCCTGCTCGAGATAATTCTATGGAAATGAAATGGCAATAATCCTAATGAAAGCCTATCACATTGCGACCTTTTAAGTGTGCGAGTTGATGGGCCGATCTGATTGGTTTTTGCACACGGATGACAGTTAATTTCATGCTAGCTTATTGATTGTGATTAATGTGATCAAGCTGATCTAAGATGTGGCTATTCTTAAACTATGAAATGTGCTAGTACTAGTCGTAACAAGGAGAAAAGGTTTAAAAAGGATATCGTTTTTCAGCTATGCTGCAGTCATTGGTTTAAAACCGAGTAAGTCCCAATGGCAGGTAAAATCTGATAGAAATAGTCACTGTCCTGAGACTATGCATACGCATACTGGCAGGAACAACCTGAAATATGCTTTCTGAGCATAAAAAAATAACATTAACGGGACAGCAGTTTTTCAGTATGTCCCTGAAAACATCTTCTAAGTCACTATAGCATTCCAATGACATCTTAAAATGCTGCCTAAGTAGGGAGCTCACTAGGTTTTAGAACAGAAGCAACATCTCACAGCCTTAAAACAAGAAAACCGTTAGTGTCTGGTACTACTTCTGGTAATGTTGATTAATAAAAATTCATTCCGTATTTCAACACCACTGTCTCCCACTCACACGGCAGCCGGTTATTTATAACAGAAGGCTCGAGACACTCGTTCACACCATATCCATTCTATAAAGATTCTCTCTAGTTTCTCACTGCGGTGACCTTTCACATGTCTCTCTCAGTGTCCGCGCGCTGTTCTATCTGCTTAGCTCTTACCCTCTATCAGACACTATTTGCATATGAATGTGCCAGTGGAAAGTGTGAGGCGGCCTTTGCTGAAAAAGTGAAACCTCAGAGCTAAACCCATCAAACTGACACCAAATCCATCCAGCAACAGTTGGCCAACACCCTCCCTCACCTACACGGCGAACGCGCTCTCGGAGCAAACCCTCGGCAAAAGTGAGAACTCCATTTCACAAACTGTACGGGCCGATTGTGACCAAGGCTTTCCTTGATTCTTGTGCGCTAGGGTTTGTGGCAAGCTGGGAGCCATTTTGTGTCACTGTAGCTTTTCTTGCAGAGCCCGAGGTGCCATTACATGACCAATAAAACCACAGCCAGTGCAGATTGCTTTTCTAAAATCTGACAGCTCGACTGCATATGCTGCTTACACGAATTATTGCATTATTAGCAAAAAACGCCACAAGAGTCCATCATCTAACTACAAGGCCGCAGGCATCAGCTACATCCTAAAATAAACAACCGTTTTAGTGTGAAAAGCAAGAAAGTATCTGTGCAAGCAGGTCAACAAACGACTGCATTCGGCAGCTGCCGCGCTGATGCAAATGAGCTATCAAATAACAAAAACAACAAAAACAAAACAGGCCCTAATGGCTGCGGGACTGTAAATCGATCCCTTCCACACTCCGCCCCGAGCGTCTGGCAGCTTCATAGGAAGCTTAGGTAAAAGAAATTGATCCCAACTGACATGACCACATGCTAACAAATTCCTCATTATGATTAATAGGAAGTGTTCCTCAGGGGGAGGAGGGTAATGACATGCTAGTGTTCTCCCAGAATAATATTAGAAAGTCTGTGGCAACACTTATTAGCTCTGTAATTAAACTGTTCATCCTTAAATGACTCCCCTGGTTCAGAACGACGAGGCCTACGGGCCAAAGTGTGTGTGCCGGGACTGAACTGTGGCCAGGGATGTGTTCAATCGCTAATGCCTATATTTATCTTACAAGGGGTTTTCTTTTCATTTATTCGAATTAGTGTCACCGGAGGGTCTCGCCGTCGAAAGGTCGATCAGAGCGAGGTGTTTCAGAGAGCTGCGTGAGATTCTGATCCGACACTAGTTTCAAAATCTTCTCAATCAATTAACGTGTGTGAATTAGGCCAACCCGATCGCGTGGGAAAAGGTGCCGATTTCATACGAATTAATAAGATGTGAAACGTGCAGAAACGTGCAATCATTATGAATTATGAAGGTCCATACCTAAAACACACTTGGAGTAAGCGAATTAAACGGACACATCCAAATGAGATTGAAGGAATCCATAGTTCCAAGTTAACCTCCAATTATCCAAAATGCAACATAGTTACGGTGCGTTCACACGGAGCGTCAGCGTGACGTCAAGCGTTGCCGAAAAGCATTGTGGATCAGTCGGCGGCGCTTCACTGGTGTTGCTCACGGCAAAAGTTGAGAATTTTTTTACTTCTGCCGTGAGCAATGCCAGTGAAGCGCCACCGACTGAAGCGTCAGCCAATCAGGATCGCTCTATGCAAATACAGTAGCCAGACGGCAGCCAATCATGTTCCGAGTTTTTGTTGTTGAGTTCCTGGTTAATTTCATTGGCTGACGCTGCTATGACCGTGGCCTCAGTGCCAAACTTCAGCCACACCTTCTGTCAAGCGCTGACGCTGACGCCCCGTGTGAACGTACCGTTAAGAATGGGAGTTTGATTGACAGGCCATCTGACCATTCGTAATGTTAAATCTGTTTTTTTTTTTCAAACATGACCGGGTTGTAGATTAACGGTGGTGGATTTGCACTTGGGACCGTGTCCAAGTAACATCTTTCTGCAGTTGAAACAAGATACTTTCTGATGTTCATTCGTGTTTATTTTGTGCTATAACTAGTAAAAATGAAGAGATTGATTGCCGCACCACAGTGACCTGTCACCACACTTTTATCATTTCTTTTAAACATGACAAAATTAAAAGGCTGAGACTTTGTTTCAGTGCGTCGTCTGATATAGATACAGTAACAGTCAATTACCATGAGATAATTTGGGCTGTTCCAGGATTAATGCGAGGTAGGGAATCTCATTCAGAACTGGTACTTAAAAATACCAGAACTAAAATACTCAATCAGCTCAATAGCTCATGAATCAATATTTCAATATAATCGCGACTTGGTAAAGGCGCCCCTAAAAATGGTTGACTTCCTAGTGAGTACTATGATTACTGAACTAGGGAGCTAATTGAGACTGCACAGTTACTGAATCTACAAAAATTATGCTAAATTATGCTTAAGCTGAGCTGAAATGAATAATTATGAAGCCAAACACTACAGCGGCCCAAATTAATTCTACTTAATAAATGTCAAATGGCTCGAATGAATCACAAACTGCTACTACCGTTTTTGTACCAATGAGACTCATTTCTGCCCTGTTTGTTCATATAACAAAGTGTAGGTAAGAATACACTTTAAGTTTTGTGTAAACGAAATGACAACGTAATTAGGATCAATTATCTGGCGCTTCCTCGACGGTATTAAGAAACCGGAATCATTAAGCGAAATCGGAACCAGAATCGTTAAATCCTGAGATTCCCATCCGTAATCAAGAGAGTAATAGCTTTCGGCACCTGCAGTCTGAGAGCAGCTTGTATCAGTGCATTGCTCTCTGAGCTCTCCAGAGGTCAGCAGGATTTCTGCAGAGCCCCCCTGCCTGGCCTCATCATCCCACTGTGTACACAGATAAAATGGAAACGTTCTGGCTAAACCTATATAACCCCCACTCCTAGCTCCCCCCCCCCCCCTCTTCCTCCTGACAAACTCCTTTTCCTGGCATACAGTGTTATATAAGAGTACCAGCTATTCAAGAGGATGGTACCAGGGCACCCTGCCAACCCCAACCAGCTCTGAACAACTCTCTATTAAAATATATGAGAAACTTGTGTTCCTCTAATCTTAAGTGTTTGCCACTTAGCTGGGCCGGGACGGACTTCTGAAAGGTTCTAGGATGAAAACAAGCTGTGAAGCTGGGATGATGTTAAACCCTTATGTTTTATGTTAGGACCAGTCTGTGCCCTTGAGCGAAGCACTTGGCCACTCCAGCTAATTATATTGTACTGCATTCACAAAGAAAACTCCTCAAACATCCATATTTGACAGTGTGCCACTGTTTCTCCAAAACTAGAACTATGGCCTGCAATATCAACATGATACGCTATTGATTTATGCACGGTTACAATTTCAAAAAAAAAAAAAAACAGACGCAAACGAAGGCCTTTCAGATCACAGAAAAATATTGCGTTCGGTAGGTTTCCCATATATTGTGCGTAATATAATAAAAGCTATGAAATGTTGCATTTGTTATATGAGCAAAATACATCTTCGGTGAGGATTTGTAAATGAGCGTATTATGCAAAAGAAGGTGCAAAGTATATGCATGTGTGGAATTATGGAACGACTTGATTCGCGAAAGCGCTAATGATGATAAAGGTCTTCCTGAAAAGTCATTCTGACTGAAATGTGTCTAAAATTTCCAGCTATTAAAATCCGATTTTAAGGTGTTGAATTCCAACTTAAGTATCATAAATTTCACATTCGAGCCAATTTTATGTAACTCAAAGCTAATCTTTCTCACCATAAATGAAGCCAATAAATCAAACGCTCCCTTCTCCCTCAACGAGAGCCATAATTTTATGCAAATGTTATACAATAATCTGTATTCTATATCTGAGCATGGTAATGAGATTGGTTGCTCTACATTATTCATATTGTACAGATCCAATATAAACAGATATCATAAGAAGGGGGGGAAGGGAGACACATGATGCCGCAGACATATTGGTGATAGAACAGATAACAAACAAAGGCTGTTCCGAGGCCTTTTTGGGTGAAGCTACACAGATCCTCGTGCATTTCCTGTGGAACTCTCTTGTTTCAACACTATGCTCTCTGCTCTAGATGGACCCAATCAAAATGGCCGCCGTTCAGGAAGAAAGGTAATGAGATCCGAGTGCAATGGAACCGAACATAATCACGCAACTTGCGTGCAATCAATGAGCCCCACATCTTCTCTCGTGATTGCCTGTTGTACAGACGCAGCTATAACGTTTCACCATAGATGCGGCATACTTTTCGCCGCCATGCATCACGGTTTGACTTCTACGACTTTGTAAATGGCAAAAATATAAAATGATCCAAGAAACAAATAAGAAAAGAGGAGCCAATTGAATATATTTGTTGAACAGAGGGGCCATTATTTTGATGTTTATAGCTCTTGGCAGATCTTGTAGATTTCTTTTTTATTGGATGCTGTATATTGACCCCTTTGTCAAATTGGCTTTATGCATTTGCTTCTCTGGCACTGGATGATATGTCTAGAAGTGACATCTCTCCTGCTCAGTGATACATACTGTAATCAAATAGAACGAATCCTATTTCTGGCGTTGCACCTGTGCTCAGACTTTATTGCTGTGCTGTACTCATCATTTCATGTGACGCAGATGTGAATGGCATCGTGTTTTGTTTTGTTTTTTGTCACAGATGTTTTAGTGCGGTAGGGCTTTCAGTCATTAAATGCAGTTGTTTGGCAGCAACGCGGAATAGGCCTTGATTGTTAGTACGACAGTTTTTGCATTGTCTGAAAGTAAGGAACCATTTTTGCTGCACCGACTAGGACATTTTGAGTGTGTGTGTGTTTCACTCTCTCCCTCTCTCTCTCTCTCTCTCTCTCTCTCTCTCTCTCAGATGTCCAGATGTGAATCAGAGCTTTTTTTCGCGAGACTGGAACCAATTTCATTCCTCATCAGTTTCTTATGGAAGGTCAGAGTATGGGAAAATCAAACTGCGAGTGTGTATTCTTTCCACACCCTGTGGTTTAAATGCACTCACTACTCAGCACCATGCTCATTTTCGTCCCCTTTTATGTTGGACTCAGAGCCGCTGGAATATATGGGCCCCCTAAAATATCTATTATAAAACCTCTTGAACTGACAGAAATGGATATAATGCATTTTTCAATGCTAATGTACTTCTTGTAAAAGATGTAAAGTGTAAAAGATGTAAAAGTGTTCCATTAAAAAGCGATACATAAATAATTACAATCAAATTAGTGAATACAACTTTTATTGTGTTTTGGCCAAACTGCAACAAATTAATAATTCAGTTATTTTTTTTGACAAACTGCAATGCAGGTATACGTGAAAGTTTTTTTTTAATATATATATATATATATATATATATATATATATATATACACAAAACTAAGCTTTAAAAAACATTCAGAGCAGAGAAAAATGCCAAAACTGCTCTTTTCAAAACATTCATGAGATGAAATATTATATCAATACGTTTTGCTCCATCTGTATACACATGACTGCCTAAGAGACCGTTGGCAGATTGAGGGAAATAATTAATCCCGTCATCTTGTTATCAACTTGAAGGTACATCTGGCCTTTCAGACCTTCTGCCGACCTCCCTATGTCAACATGTGTGGACCCTTAAAAGCAGCAGTATGTCAGGTAATAAAATATATTCCACTGCCTTCTCGCAAGATGCTAATGCCGTCCTGGAGGCTTGCCAGAAATGCTCTCCGTTTCATTTCTGATCAGCAGATGCTCGAGAGATGAATAGTATCAACATCCAAATGTACACCTTTGGTTTCCCCAGTGTAATTAGTCACCGGTGAAACTTCGCTTTCTAAACATGTCAACGTTTATAAAACACAGAGGGCAAGAAACGCGTGAGCATAATGGCACGTATGGGCGAAAAAGGAGAGGTTTCCTCGTGGTTTCATTTCAGCTGAAATCTAAAGGTCAAACGCTGTTACTAAAAGCAGTAGTTCTGAGGGAGGCACGCACTCGAATGCTTCCCGTGCAGAAAATGACAGCTTATTCCCTAGATATGAGTACATTACGAGTTCTTTTATATTAAAATAAAGAAATAAAAAATGACTCGATACGAGCCGCTGTCGATAGCAACCACTTCTTGGAGAGGAACACGCAGGGGTTTGTTGTCAAACCAAATTACACACATTCTTTCCATGGATAAACCGGAGCCTGAATAATAAGCAGCCACAAAAGTGGGTCAGGGTCGTCATGGAGAGAAATAGAGGCAAAGGGAGAGAGGGAAAGAGAAGGGGGGAGTGTATTTCTCTTTGCTCCCTAGCATTCAATATCAAGAGTGGCAGTCATCTTTGACTTCAAATCATTCCTCTGATGAATAACCTTTGTCTGTACTGCATTACGGCACAAAGTGATTTCTTTTTCCACCCCCCCCTCCTCAAAATGGCAATTTTCTGAGAGCCTGAAGCTGAACTGAAAGCGTCTTCATTCGTGTTCCACCACTGTAATTTATTACAGTGAGCTAGAGTGACTTTCATGACTACCTATAGAGGCACTCTGATATTAGGCCCAGAGATGAGGATGAAGTATAAATCACTGCCTGGCTCTTATTGAATTGGTACGATTTCATGTCGAGCCGAGAAACCGTGTTGGGCTTTTCCCCCTGTGCTGTGCCGCCAAGCCGTCATGCCGATTTATTTCCGAATACATTGCGACGTAATGCACATATTCATTTCTATCAGTTGATTGGTGAAAGCCCCACGCTGAGAACTAAACCCGCCTCCCATGTTACAATTATCTTCACAATGGGCCGACTTAGATATGCGAAGAATGGCAATTTGTGTTAGGGGGAATAACGGGATGACGCAGCTCGCCCGACGCAGTCCGGTCTGCGAACAGACAGCCGAGCTTCAGGGAAACATTTGGACTTGATTGGTTTAATGATTCATGAATGATGACATATTGCTTTTCTCCTTTCCTTCTGGCCGTATTGTTGGCGTGAAGTGCTTTATCGGTTCCTGCGGCTCGTGGTTTTTGGTCACTGGTGTCGGCGCAATTAGCTTAAATTAAACCATTAGCCAACTTTAACGTCTGTTTCCCCTAACCGAGTCCTTAGATATGCTTCAACACTGACTGAATCTAAAACAGAGCTGACCTGAAAAAAGACGCGGGGACGGGGATAAAAATGATTAAGTTTCAGAGTGAGCAGCCAGTGGCTTGTTAAATATCCTTTCAGAGTGAGACAAAATTACAGTGTATCATAATTTACTGCCTCAGGAATCCCGATGGAGGTAAATGAAGGCATATTTCACTGGAGACCAATAGATGGTGACATGACCACTTAATTGCTTTATTTTACGATTGGTTGAGGGGAAAATTTGGTTTGATAAGGCTGTTTGAACAAGTGTTTTCCAGCTCCGAAAGCCCAAAGACAACATTTATTCGGCTTGTTTGTCTTCGGTGTCTGTTTCGTTTCTGTATTTTGATAAATGGTGCAGATTTTGGTGCAGCTGTGCGGGGTCAACGGTGTTTAACTCGTGTGGGAGAGTGTTTAAGTGTATCTGCTCACTTGAGGATGTTTGCAGCTGAAAGGTAGGTCACGTTATTTTTATCTCAACAGGAGTGGTGTGTGAATCTGTGTGCTACTTTTGGTGTCTGGGATTCAGTCCGACATATGTCTACACCAATGTCCCACAATGCACTTCAAACCACAGAACAGCTAGTTGAAGAGATGAAACCTTCCGCATGACATGGCGACCCCTTACAAACAACCACATGAGACCATTGTCACCAGATTCGTAGTATTGTAGTGCAACTTCCTCATCGCTATATTGAGAATATACATATATATATATATATCCTGGAATCCTTTATATTGAAATATCATTGCAATTTTAAATCAGTGTCACATAGCTCAATAAACACTTTGTGTAATCTTTTGTAACATTTACAGTATTTACTTTTCATCAAATTAATGCATCCAATAAAAATATTATCTACACAAATACATATTTACACATTTTTAGTTATGACTGAAGAGTGTGAATCTTATTTGTGGCCACTGCATATAAACAGTATTACTAATTACTGTCGTAAAATGTGTCGTATTTACATTTTTTTATTGTTAAATTCACCACATCAACATTTGAACAGGCAAATGGCTGATGTGTTCCAGCGCTGGCAGCCGGTCTCTGAGCCCATGAGAGAAGAGCATGAGTAATTTATGTAGGGTAGTGTTTCTGAGACAAGGACCCTTGAGAAATCTAATCACTCTCAACAGACTCTGAGAATTTGTCCCGGTGCATCAGGAAAATGGACACAAGCCCCGCCCCCCAGAACTCTCCTTGTTGCAGAGAGGTAAGCTACACTAAATCACGCTAATAGCAAAACAGATAGACCCCAAATATGTCAACAGGTGCGACGCATAGAAAGGATTAACATTTTTCTGCCTGTATCTTTATACAGAGTGGGGGAAAAAAAGAGACAACAAGAAGCAGGAGCCAGGATGACCTGGGTGGACGGCTGCCAGCAGCCAGCTGAAAGGGCTGCAATTTCAGCTATTGTGCAGGAAAAAAAAAAAAAACTGTGCCAAGTCCCATTACGTGAAATTGAATTTAACCTCCAACGCGATTAATTCAGATGTTGGGTCTTTTTTTCTTACCTCATGGCTGAATGCCACGCACGGTGGCTTATTAAAATATGAATCCGCCTTCTTTTAAATTAGGAAGTGCCCTCATCACACCTGATTGACATGGAGAAGGTAACTCAGTGCATTTGGGCACAATTAACCAGCTATTTTTATCAACTGCAAGAGCTGGTAAATGAAAATGTAATGAACTCTGCTGTTTACATTAATTTAAGTCCACCTTACAGTTGTAATCAATAGCAGAGCTCTCGCCATCTGGTAAAAACACGGAAAGCCACAAAGAGAGTCGTGTTCAGTCATTTTCTTGTTAATTTGCAAAACACCAAAGACAATTAAGCGGAATATCCGGGAAAATCAATCCGCTAATCCATCATTTAACCTGACACCATGTTGACAGAGGGGTGACGTTGTGGGCACTGATAGCGAATCAAAAGGGCCATGTTCTATACGACAGGCCCCTCCCCGAATATCCCCCAGAAACATACCGTATTTAGGGGGAAAAGGCGACACCCTTGAGCGGGCTACTTCGCTTGACAAAAGCTCCCAGCAGGAGCCGACCGAACTCACACATCAGGCTCTGTATCTGAACGCAGTACAATGGGCCACTGTGTTCTCATCCTCAGCTCAGCTTTAGCCAACAGCACAGCAGAGTTTCAAATCGCCAGTGCTGCCCGGACTATTACAGAGGACGGGAATGCTATCAGCGCTGGACATACATAGGAGAAAAATCCCAAGCATCCCCTACACATTTGTTCCATTCAATCTGCGACTCAGGCTTTGAATTCATACCACTGCACTATTCTATTCAGTTTGTGTGTGTGTGTGTGTGTGTGTGTGTGTGTGTGTGTCAATAAAGCAATAAACCACAAAAGAAAAGTCTGTTACAGTGGTTTTACCATGTCTGACTGGTAGACATCGACCAATATATCCAAATTTATTTACATTTTTACCACAACGTAATAATAATCAAAATGATTATATTTGATTGATATTTAATATATTATTTAAATGTTATGAAAGACTGCTATTGTAATATATTATTTAAACAATAATTCATACAGGAAATATTTTGTTATAAAATTGTATTATTAAATATTATTGTTTTAATAGTAATAATAAATAATAATAGCAGATTTATATTTATAATTTATTCATATAAATGATAATTATAATTGACATCAATAACATTCATTTCTATTCATATAATATAATAAATATGAATCAATATTGTAATTATTGTAATTCCTACCACTATTTTAGTTGCTTGAGCAATAAAAACTGAGTCATGCGTAGTATATTAAATTAACTAAAGATGTAGATACCATTTTGGGTGCTCTTCTATTTAAAAAAAACACACCAAATGTTGCTATTTATTGTTATTAAAATGCATATAATCGATTAGCTTATCTTAATTTTGGCAACATCAATAAATGACTCACAATGATATGCTAATGCTCATCAAAAACAAATGTTCTGCCAAAAAATATATATTTCACTACAGTATATAAACGTGCCACATACAATCTGTAAGTCATCTTACAACAAGCTTTGACCATTTTACAAAGCATCTGCACAACTACGAGTGATTTCACAGCAGAGCTGAACCTGAGACATTTTTTTGTGAGCTCCAGAGTGAATTCTCCTCTCTTGGGCTGTTGCTATGGCGCTATGTACTTCCTCCGCAGCTGCCGCCCTGGTGTGGTGGGTGATAAGCATCAGGGATGCTGGGACACAAGCTCTCTTATCTGGACGCATGACCACAATCACTTCCTGTTCATTACCTCTCCTGCTAGGAAAACACATAGGAATTAATGCGGCCTGACCAATGAGCCGCTGCTAAAAACATACACGGAAAAACAAGCTCGAACACTACCGGGCACAAACATCCCATTACGTGTCAATCATCGAAGCCGCTTGTCTGCTTTGATACATTAACAGCCAAATGTATGGGTTAGCTAAAGCTAGTTGGACTGCAGCGTAACGCAATAACAGCCCCTCCATTAGAATGCAGGTCTCGTACGCTGTCAGGAAATAAAGATTGCTTTATTGATACATGCCGTTGCCATGACAAGCATCCACCAGATCTGTTCGGCGCAAGATTTCGGCATCCTGAACATTCGCACAAATCTGGCCCTGGCTAATGAGTTCCAGCCTGATCAGCATCACATGGGTCTCCATGGCATCTTCAGATGTGCCCAACTCCTGCGTCGCTATCAGACTGCTGCTTGTCACTATTGTAGTTGTTCTTTTTATATAAAACTATTGATTAAGGACTAAACCCGAGGACAAAATCTGCCTTTATGCCTCATTCTTCTCTTCTACTTGGATAATGGTGCCTTGGAAGTTATCTCTCCATCCGTCGCCAGCAAATTTGCTAAGAGGACAAAAATATCTCTATCATATTACCGTATTGATTGTGGGAGAACCTGAGCTGCAAATTTACTTTGAAGTTTCCTTAGGAAAACATGACGTGTAATGATATTAATCAAATAGAGTGATGCTACACATGGACTTTATGAGGGTACAAAGACTAAAAATACCTTGATGATGTGATATTCATACTTGCTGCATTACAATAACAGCCATAATGAAGGCAAAAGTAATTTCATGAGAGCACTTTCAACTGTCAAGTACAATAGATACTTTTTTACTTCGTTAATGTGTCATTCTGCAAAAAAAGGAAAACGCTTGTGTTGTTTCAAACTGATATTTTTTCAGTCAAACACCAAAAAATGGATTTTCATAAAACTAGTCCATATGATACGTGCTATATAACTTTGATTCCGGTCTGTTTCTTGCATACATTTATTGTATAAGGGTTTAATAGACATATATCCAACAAGCCTTAAAAAATTACTTTTACGGTGCTTTTATGATGGGGTTTTTTTTCCCCCGCTTTTTGGAACTTGACAGATGTGGTCACTATAAACTGGGAAATTTCCACTGCAAGTACGTGTATGAGAAAATAATTAAAAACATATTCTTTTTGGAAGCCTACCTCTTTAGTCTCATTTATGTTTAATAATCAGTAAACTACAAACAATGCAGTGCAAATGCCTTGATTGCTATTTTTCTTGTATAATGCTAATTAAAACATCATATTAGTGTGATAATGTTTTAAAATAATATTTGGCTTAATCTCACAACAGCTGAGCGCCACAAGTTTCCAGCCAGTGAAACGTGACAAATGGGAGTGTGGTTGCCTGATCTCTGTTAACAGCACTAAAAGCATTAACTTCCTATCTGACAAATTTAAAGGGTGCTTCATTTGTCTTCCAAGAAGCAATTTTGTGTTTTAACCACCTGTAGGAAGCTTTGTGACTCTCTCTCTCTCTCTCTCTCTCCCCTTAATGTGCCTCAGGACCTACGGCTGTGAGGTTCATTTGTTTGTGTAGTTTTCTTTGCCCATGTTTAATTACAATGGTGCAGCTGTTCCTCATTTACACTGGGGTCATATATTTGAATGTGTGTGTGTGTGTGTGTGCATATCTCTCTCACTCTCTCTCTCTTTATCTCTCTCTCTTCAGGGCCTTGTTTGCAGAGAGCAAAAACACAGTGTCTAACGCTATCAGACTCAGAGGTACTGAAACAGGGACGATTTTGCGGTTCGACTTATAAGCCTCGACCGTTTGAATTGCAAGGTTGAACAAAAAAAGAAAAATCTCGTTATTAAACTGACAAAGGAACTATTTCCATCTTTTAAAACACACATAACACCTGTGTAATACTGATTTGCATTTACTCGAACAGGGAAGGCATGAAACCGAATGCCCAGGGGCTTCGAAAAATTCATGAATTGTTTTATAGATCAGGTGTAATATTTGTGATGACAGACTCATTTGCACTCTTATCCAAAATAGGCTAGAAAACGTGCCCTTCCGGACAGATTTTAATATACTGCGCCTTTCGTCTTGTGCGGTGGGAATCATATTTTACTAAATCAGGACCGCAAGACGCTGTTTCAATTGAAAGCTATGCGGAAATGAATGTTTTAAATGACTTTAAAGCTCCCATTTTAATGTTTAGCGTTTAAACTAATGGTAGCGGATGAAAGGCTGTTTTAAAGGCAGACAGTCTCATATCTCAACTAATCTAATGCTAAGCCCCGACCGCAAAACTTTTCAAAGTGTTTCTATAAAACAAATGGGTTTGGAACCATTTTTGACTCCATTTTCTATCCTTTCAGCGGGAAACCGTGAAGAAGGTATGACTAATACAAAACAAAATTGAGTATGACTTTCTGCTGGTTTCCTGTTGAAATGAGCTCCTTGTTTTCTCTGTCCACCGCCTTTCATTTCCATTTCACTTGTAGCTGTCCTGATAAGGTTTAAGTCTCTTTGAATTACCTTCTCTTTTGCTTATGACCGGCGTACACACTTGCCGTGCTACAATTAATTGCTCTCTTGTGCGCCGCAGTGAGAGTAACGCATTTTTTCATGCCTAATTTTAGGCTCATGAGTCGAGTTGAGTTGGCTGAGTGTGTCCTCTAAAAGCCTAAATGTGTAAACACCCAAAATATGGAACATCGATCAGCCTCAACCCCTCAAATAATAACTTGGGTAAATGACTTGCTTCAAAGCTTTTCACCAGACCATGAACAAGCACTGAGGGGAGTTTCTCTGAAAGTCAAGCGTGCAATTATAACTTTAAGTCTGTTATTCTGAGTCGATTTTGACCTCAAACACAGCTGCTCGCAGTGAGGACAAAAAATAAAAAATAAAAGGGATGTTTGTTGAAAACATCATTTTCCCCCCCACTTGCTCTTAAATTTAGCATGTAGAGGAAATGTCTGAAAGACTTTCAAGTACACTATACACATAAAGCCTTAGCAGGAATATCTATCTATCTAATAATCAGATCCTGTCTAATCTTGCTTGTCTAGTTAAAAATTACAGTTATTTTTACTTCCTTATTGTCAAATGATTATTATTATAAGTGTTATTATGCTGCTTAATATATTTTATGGAAAACAACATTATCTCCAGGTCTATTTGGGGAATAAAAAGAACAAATAGAAAGAGTTTCATTCCTGTTGATCAAAAAGTATTGGTAACTAGTTCATCAGAATTCTCACATCACGCTAACACGGCATCACGATAACTGCAGTATTGATGTTTTGCACACCACCCTACTTTTTGCTCTTATAGGTTTTGATTACAGCTAATGATAAGCCTCAGTGCGTGGAGTCCATTTTGATGATTATGTTCCAGAAGAGAAAGGTGTGGGGCCCACCTGTTCTAGTGCCGCGGAAACATGATCTCACACTTGTCACAGGACAGCGATCGGGAACTCGCAACGTGTCCTTCTTGATCGCAGGAGAACAGAGGAGCAGGCATCAAAAGGCTGACAGGTGCCACTTAAACACCAAAGACTGAGCTGAATGAGGGGAAACGCAACAGGCCATTAGTTCACCTACAGATGGGCCCACAAAGGCCAGGGTGTGCTCCTTCACAAAGCTGCCGTGTGCATGAAGTCCCTCCACGCTACAGCACCACACAATGAGAGGCTGGCACTATTATTGCGGTCAGAATAACACACCAAGAATGCAAACAAACACACAAATGTGTGTCTAACAGATGCCGGACTCATTGAAACCGCGCACAAGGCGAAAAATAAAACGGAAAACATTGTGAATTTAATAAGCGGTGAATTACGCGCCTTGTGCGATGATGACACACGCACTCAAAAACTACAAAAAACGGAAAATGAATTATTATGGTGAGAGTCCTTTGAAGATATTAGCAATTAGACCGATGGCAAAAAAGGATGTTTGGGATATTTTCAGGCTGCTCCAAAAATCCTGGATCCGCACCATAACTTTCATTACATTCTGCGCGCAAAAAAAAAACCTTTATGTGAAAATGATTGCAATATGTTTCATAGTGAGATTAAACCAAACAATTAAGCTATTCTGGATTGGTTTTCACAGAGCCATCTGTTTGGATGTTTCCTCAAACTGGGAGCCTAATCAGCTATTCATATGTAGACTGTCATTGGGCAAAGCAGACACAAAAAATGAGATGCCTCCAATGAATCGCAATCACAGATTTGTGCCAGAGTTTTCTCGACGCGGATGGCGGCCCAAAAAAAAAAAAAAAAAACATTCTCCCAGCCAAAATAAAGCGAACACATGTCCAGATTTTATGATCATTATGTTCAGCTACTTAATGAGTTGATCTTTTGGCATTTTCTGCATCACACTGCACTGGCTGATATGCTAGCCGAGAAGGAAGCTAATTATATTTAGAAAATAATCTTATTCTGTAACAAACATGGCTGCAACGCTATGCCACATTTGTTTGAATTACATGCGAGACAGACTCAGAGATTGGACGACTGGCTTCGTAAACACAGAGACAGGCTACGTAAACATGTCACTAAAATTCAAGGCCGTAAAAAACGCAACCAAACGCTGTCTTTCTCACAGGAATGCTCATGTTTACGGCCTTGCATTTTCCACAGCGACAAAGACGAAAACGGAACATATACCAAGCAAGCAAAATTCACACACAAAGTGACACCTTAGCACTTCAGCTCAGGTCTCTCCTCACTGACTACCACATGCTCTTCTTTTAGCTTCTTTACAACATACTCCGCTTATGCAGATCTTACTTTGTCAGTTCCGCAATTAAATGCACCACTGATAGATTTCCCAAACCACCTAGGCTGATTGCGGATACCACATTATTTTCCTCAAATCTGTTTTGCAGGTCTGGCCCTCTGGGTCTGTGGAACGAGCAGTGACAACAATAATCATTCTTCCAGCATAATTAACAACACTTCTGTGGGCTCGGAGATCATGACCGGCAATCATTCTGGACGAGAGGTGTGCCGATTACACTTTTTCCTTCCAGATACAGAGTAACGATCTAGTGCCAGTGCTCTGTGGAGAACTGTCGAGGGCTACACTAGCCTGTAACTACAAGAAATGTGCAAGAAAAAATCCTACAACATAAACAAACAAAAAGCCATCCAGGGGTTTTCGAATTTCTTATGCCAAGGACGCTAGGTTTTTTTTTTTGCAAGCCTGCAGGCAGCTATATTTTTGATGTAGTTTGAAATGTGTTATTAAAGATTTAAAACATGGACATTTAGCCTATATAGTCATTGTATTAAAAGGAATTCTTAAAATACAAAAATGTGTTGTTGTTCTTTGAAATGAACAGTAACAGTGAAAAACCAGTGGAAAATACTGTTTAATGGACCTGGTTAAATTCATAACCAAATGTGCCACACAGATGTGAATATGCAGAATGAAGAGGAACGAATGTCAACTTCACTTTAAGTCTGTTCCTCGCAAAGCTGTCAAATGACTGTGAATATCGCACAGGTCATATGTCTGCACTGATAATACTTTTATGGTGTTATTTTTATTTATTTAGTCTTTTTTTTAAGGAGCAGGATCGGTCACGTCTGGTATCCAGGTTTCGGATGCCAAAAGAAATGTGGCTTTAGTGATAAAGAACGATAGAGAGTCGCAGATAGTCTGCGTCATTTATGGTCTGCAAATAAATTGGTGCTGTGCTACAGTTCCTGTGTGAGTGTTTGGACAGTACATTATGTATTTAATATCCACATACGGGAAAATTATACGTGGACGTGTCCATAAAGTCAAAGTAAACAAAGCGAGCAGATTTAATGGAAGGAAGTTTTGATGAAACAGGCCACATGTAAAATGGTCTTATATAATGAATGTGTGTTTGTGTTTATGATTGCGTATGTTGACCTGTAGAGTGGTAATGAACAGTAGCCCGAGCCACAGAGCCTGTCTCTTTAGATATGCACACATGATATGCAATTAAAAACTCTATTCACATTCCAGTGAGGCTGTCAATCAGAAGCAAATCCTTTTTGACAGTAGCCAGTGAACCGTGCCAGCTAGCCACTGAACAGGAACTCAAACAGTAATGGCTTTTGTTACCAGCAAAACCAAATTTGGATGCAATTAAGTTGACCTTAAATGAGAATATATGGATATTGTGGAGACGAGACAATAATTGGATCTCACTGTGTTCGTTTTTGTCCTTTCAGCAAGTGTGGTTTAGCACCAGCTGCCAAGATAACAGTTAAGAAGCTACTGGAAATATTAAATGTTCAGACTTAGCATACACATTTTACAAAGTTATCTGTCAAGTGTGTGTGTGGGGGGGGATTTGGGGGGGGGGGATTGAAGAAAACAATATCACATCAGTAATGTGCTGCACTTCTTTGTGCAGTTGTGCTTCGAGCTTGACCTAGGCACAACATGAGCAAAGATCGCAGCTTATGTCAACATCTCACATTTATGACAATCCACCCATGTGTGGCCGGCTGGTGTAATGTTGACACTTGCTGTTGACATAGGAAAAACTCCCAGATACCCGTCAGTGGAAGGACATCTCTTTTTAAAGCGGGAGAGCGAGCCATTTTGGGAGTTACACTATGTTTTAAAACGATTCAGACATGAAGGTGTTAAAGCCCTTAACTCTATACACTTAACTTCTGTCTAGGATGACATAACACATAACGTCAATGCATATAATTCAGCAAAACACAAACCAGAAATACAGTTTTATAAAACTTTTATATTTCATGACACTTTCATAAAGGTTTTTGTATCAGATGATCAGTGAAAGGATGCGCTTAACTTTCAGCTTACATTTTAAATTGAATTAAATATTGTATTAACATTACACTTTATTGATGTAATATGAATTTTGAAAGTTTCAAATCTATTCTGTGTGATACAGAAATAAAAATCGAATTTTTAAAAGAAGAAACACATAAATAAACATAAATTAATTTAAGGCATTCGATGGGGGAATCCACCCATTGACAGCTACTTTTCATGCTAAATTAATTTTATGAGTTTACCAAACATATCTAATAGTTCTGTCTCTAATAGTAACAAATCTGTACATTTTAAAGTTGAAAAAGGCAGCTGTGGTTGCCAGGTAACAGTAGAAATTGTTAAAACCAAGTTTAGCATTTAAAAGCTGAATTAAATACTAATATATAGAAAGTGCACAGTGACATTAACACAAATACCATCCTAGCAACATCATTCGTGAATCACGTACTTCAGTTTGAGCCGAGAACAATACAAATTTCAGATCTTTGTACACCAAACCACTTACCATTATGACATCACATGAACGATACAACATCAAAAACAAACAGACTGCTGCAAGCATTGATTTCCTCTCACATTTAGGAGTGTGGTTTGCTCTAAAGGCCGAGGCTGGAGGGGGGGCACGGATGAAATGCCCACTCAGTCTCACCCTGTCATCACATCACTCTTTCTGAGAAACAGTGACCTGGTAAACAGAGATTACCAGAGCAGGCTCCTCTCTACTTCTCTCTGAGTCAAATCAGCTTCTAGTGCTCAGGTGATAAGTCCGTTAGCTCCTTTGTTTAAAATGCACATGCGTGTAATGATCATTGCAGCTGGAGTTGTGTGTGTGTGTGTGTGTGTGGTGGGGGGATGGGGGGTTAGTCAGTTTTGAAGTGAGGTTTGAGTACTGCTCTTGACTAACAAACACAAAAGACAGCGTATTATGTCAGGGTCGACATCCTGGGACCCTCTGACATCCTGGACCACCAAAGATCTCAGTAATTTCTACTTAATTGAAAATGCCTGTGGCTGAGACACACACACAGCAGACTTTATATTACAGAGCATGGCCCATGACAGCAATACATATTTGAGATATCTAATTTCTCATCCGTTTTTAATGTAATCTCCTTAAGAGCAGGAATGTACGAACATTTTTAAGACATCAAAACCACAGACAGATTCAGGAGACTGAATCAAGAAAAGTCTGAATTTAATTTTGCAGGTTTTCCACAGACGAATGTTTATAGGTGTCTGTCTTGAGACAAACTGTAAAAACTAAAGCCATATGTTCAACGGGTATTAAAAAACATGTGTCAATAAAAATGCATAGGCCTGTTCTGCTCACCAACAAATTCAGTCATTCATACACTGAGACCCAAAAAAATGTGTAGAATTTTCTTTGAAAAAAGATAATGCCAACTAACAATGAACTAAGCGTGATATTTTAAAGTTGCAAAACTGAAATGGTATTTTTGCAGGACGTATTTCGACCGTTTTCTACACTGTAAACATCTTGTAGGTGCAAACCCAATTAGTTAGATCAGACTTCTGCTATCCCGAGACTTGACAGCACACAAGAGTTTAGACTGTAAACAAGCAAAACCTGTGAAATCTGGGACCATACAAGCTCTCACCATTCCTTAAAACCACATCAACAGCGGACTTACAAGACAATGAGTCATGCGTAGTGTTAACAGCTTGCTTGCATTATCTCATTGGCTGTAATAACTTAAGAGTCTGCAAACTCCATTAAAGCAGCGACTTGAGCACCAGCTGAAAGTCATTAGGCATGAAATAAATCGTTGACTTTGATATAGGTCGGCTTCAGCAGAGTAGTTTTGTTGGCCATTAATGGTCAGGGGCTGCATCTTTGCCGGTTTTCATAATCCCAAACAGACTGTAATCCAATCCTACCCATGATGCCACACTCTCTCTCTCTCTAGAGCACCCCTCAAGACCACTCTTGACTTCCTAAACAGCAGCGCTCGTGTATTAAAGCACACATCTGAGGTGCAGATTCGGATTCAAAGAGTCCTCTACGGGGTCTTCAAATTCAAATTTAATTGCTTTCACATTTATTTGCTTGCCAAACACTTTCTTAGCAAACCGACACAGTGTCTTGTGACAAAAATGCCTGAGGAGGTAGAACGATAAGCACGGGGCGATAAGAACCAAACTGTACGGCGCAGGAAGTGTGAAGCATTAGTGTGTTCAAAGTTGCTCCGAGTTTTTTTTTTTTTTTTTTTCACCTCACAGCAATAACTTCAGACTCGGAGAGTGTACCTTTCACGGCACAAAAAAGCATCGTGCTTGACAAACACAGACTTTCCTGCATTTACAGCTTTTTGCTGAACTGCAGAAAATCCACAACAAAGTGCACTGCAACTGAACGCTTTTAAACCAGCGCATGTCTCCGAGGCTCCGGACTAAAATCCATAGCATATGAATAAAGATACAGTGCTTGTTTTTATATCTATCTGTCCAAATCAAACAGAAAGAGTGCGGACCGTGGTCTTCTGGGATCTGAGGAGAGCAGGTAGGGAGGAAGGTAATCAAATGGGGGGCTGAATCAGTCCCACTGGCAGTGTGACCCCCGTTTAGCCACATACCATCAATTTCTGTCTATTTGTTCTGTAGATACCACACACCACTGTCACAATCTCACTTGTTTGCTCTGCTGTGTACCCCCACAACCCCCCCCCAATCTTTTTCTTTCTCACACCTCCAACTCCAGCTCCCCTCCTCCCTCTCTTTCTGAATTGCTAAGATGAAAAATCTCGAGTGGAGTTGATATAGGCTGACTTGCCTCTGCAGTAAAATTACACTATATAGATTATATCTGAAAGCCCTTCCCCTCCTTCCCTCCCTCTTCCTTTCCTCCCTACCCCCGCCACCCTCTTTTCTCTCCTCTCTGGTTTTATAAACTCAGCAAAGATATTAACAATTTACTGCTGCACATCAAAATTACATCTAAGAAATGAATCACTGAAACAATGCAATGAAATTGTTAAAATGTGATTAATCTGTAAAACATTTCAGTGTGTATGTGACTGCACTTAGACATGGATATGAGACCTATGGCAGTGAATCAAGAAGCATTGAAAGGAATAATACAACCCCAACCCCCACTATATCACCCCACAGTAACCCTACCCCCTCCTCATTCACACACACACACACACACACACACACACTCCCTCTCTCTTCCCCATCTCTCTTTATCCTGCGCACATGCATTGCACACACACAGTAACAGCACCATCATTAGGAGAAATAGAGGAATACAAACCCCACATATCTCTGTTGTTCCTCAGGGACTAAAGAGGATAATTAATGCCGTTAAACATAAATATGACGTGAAACGCATTAATAATAAAAAAAACACGCCACACGCACTATTTCGTTGTTTGCGCATGTTGTGAAAAGGACGGTTTGTTGATGTCCACGAGTTTGGGGGCTTTGATTAAGAGCAGGTGTATTTAAGTAAGAGCGCGCAACGTTTTGTTACCGACTTAAATGGAGCGTTTTATTATTATTTGCATATTATTTACAATCCGCGCGCGGTTTCTATGGCAACCCGAAACAGCGTTTTTAAGTTCGCGACGTGAAAAGCACGTGAAAACACCGACGTGCGCGTTTGAGAGTTACACATAAAAACAACTGTAGCGACGAAAATATAAACAGGTAATAGTCACCCGATTTGAATAGATTTGCGATACCGCGCTCAATCGCTCCGACTTTCTCCGACTCTCCGTGACAGTCGGGTGAAGTGCAAACTTTGGACAAGTCCTCAACAGTCTTCATTCAAGTTCAAGCCAGGCGAAACTCAAAACAAAACACGTTCATGAAGACCCACATCAGAAAAGATCATGCAGCATAAAACGAAGCTTTACCTTATTGCAATACGGAGAGTCCGAATAGTGCGACTGTCCCAGTCGGGAAGGATCTGTTGCTGATGGTGGAGGAGGTTGTGGATAAAATCTCACGTCCATTTCAGTAAAAACATCAACCGGCCCCTATTGCCTTTCCACTAGAAAACGTGTTCCTCGCTTACTCAAAAATCGCAACGCAAATAAGAGAAGAAGGTGCAAAGTGAAGACGCGAAGAGGCTCTCTATTGCGCCTCACATCCGTTCCGCGGTTTTCGCAAAAACTTTTATATGAACCTCTACCTCAGTCGTCTTACAATAGAGAGATACCGCGGAAACAAGCGCTAAGGATCGGAGAGAACAAGAGCATCTGGTAAGTCTGTGTTGACTGCTGTGAGTAGAGATGTGTATCTTCTTGGTGCAGCTGTGGCTCAGTGTAACTGCTCTATGGAGAGAAGCGAGCGCTTTGCCAATGTTCACACACAAAAGACTCGCAACACACGCGGCGCTACCGCTGAGCGGCCACAGGGGGCGCTGCGATGTGCGCTCCGGCTTCAGGATTTGCATCACTTTGCCTATGATACTGTGAAACTGTCTAAACACACGGGGACGGAAGATTCCGCTTAGCTGTGCCAGTATCGCTCTTCAATGCGAGCATATTTCTGACAGGAGTGTCTTCAGAATGTATCAAAATGAAATAAAACCCATAGGACTGCGTTCATTAGATGACTTCAGCAAACTTCCAAACTAGGCCCCAAGATTAATTACATTATTTAAAACAATAGCTATTTAATATTTTAATGTTGTAAAAATACAGTTTACTGTATATGAAGCAATGTAAACCGGCACCATATGTTCAGTTTGTTTTTATCTAAAGTTAAAGAACCATCAGATTAATTACTGTTAAATGTTTTAATGTAACAACACTATGAGGAAAGTCAATAGGTAGCTAGTCAAAAAATAACTGGTCTACAGCTGTGGCAATACTAAGAAAACTGCAAGTTGCGTTAGTTAAGATATTAGACTTTATGAAAGTAATATGTTTATGTTGTGCCGTCATAAACTTCCACTCCTCTGCCATATTTCAGAAGTAATCTATAACCAACACTGACCATAACTGATATTTACTTAGCTTGTTGAGAAATCTTTTAAGTTTATACATATATATATATATATCTTTTGTGGTAGCTTGTCAGTTGGAAATATCAGTTTACATTTCCAAACATTATTTTTGTCATTAATTGTAATGATGCAGTGAGATTATAGTCTGATCTGATCTGATCATCATCCAGTCTGTCTGGAATGGCATAAAGTAACAGAACAAACTGAGACAGACTAAATCCTGAAGAACTGTGTCAACATCTCACCTGGAAAACTATGGGCAAGTGTACCTCGGAACAGAAGCTGTTTTACCAAATATTTATTTGATTTAGTTAATAGAAGTTAATTGATAAAATGAATTCCATTTATGGCATTATTTTAAAAGCATCCTCATTTTAAAGCATTTTTACACGAGTGTCTAAAACTTTGAACAGTACTGTAGCTTTGCAGGTAGGTTTTTTTTACTTCGTCGTGGAGATGTTATCACAGTTCTTCTGGATTTAGTCTGTCTCAGTTTGTTCTGTTACATTTACTTTACTGTAATAATACATTTAATACATTCAGAGCAATGTTTACATTACTGCTTATTTATTATTATTTTTTATAAATATAGGGCAACTGCCTTTCCAAACAGGAACTATCAGCTTTAGCTTCTGAAATAATTTGTTCCACTGTACCAGAAGCGATCATCTTTAATGCTTAAGAAATGTATAATCAATGAAGATAAACCTAGTCATTTCTTAGCAGCTACAACCAAAGCAGCTTTTACAGAATTAAAATAGAGAGCTGACAGGCTTCACTACTCACTCCAGACCTCAGCACACAGTCTATTAAACAACTGTGCACAGACATAAGATGGGCTTGAGCTATTCTGGATTCTAGTTTTGCTCTTAGAATTCAAGATATACATTCTTTGAGACATTGTGTACTGGGTTGCACAAGATGAAAAAGGTTATTTAGAGAAATTCAGGGGGAAAATAGATAATATTATCTATCTATCTATCTATCTATCTATCTATCTATCTATCTATCTATCTATCTATCTATCTATCTATCTA
>JAUMHQ010000046.1:2243674-2256941 GCA_032361165.1 Enteromius paludinosus | reverse complement strand
CGGTTAAAGTTAAAAATCTTCGTTTGTGTTCTGCTGAGGAAACAAAGTCACTTACATCTTGGATGCCCTGGGGGTAAGTAAATAAACATCTAATTTTCATTTTTGGGTGAACTATCCCTTTAATCTGCTCTGTGTACTATGTGATTGAACCCATGTGTATATCCTAAAGTTAAATCTTATCACATAAACATGTCTCTTTAGAAAACTTGGATCGAACTGCTAAATACAAGTTTTATTAAAATATCTTCGCTTGTGTTTCAACGATGAACAAATCTCTTGAGTTTGCATTGACCTGAGGGTGAGTAAACTATTCCTTTAAATAGAGGTTGCCATGGTTTGTGCCAAGCATGACGTTTACTGTTAATTGAAACGTCAAAACATATTTACAAACCAAACACTCAAGATAATATAAAACTAAAAAGCTACTCAACCTATGTCATTTTAACGCCAACGATGGTTTTTGTAGCTCATGCCAATATTTAAGAACTTTCTTTGTTTATTTACACACAATGCACATTTGGTTTGGTTTTTTGCTACTTTACATTTGACTCCATTCATCCAATTCCTTTGTTCTGGCATCTTCTGCCACTGTCTTTGACCAAGTGAGTCTGGTTCCCCTCCAGCCGCATCTCTTATCAGCGTGACACACAAACCCCAGCCGCGAGTCTGGACCGCATCTGTGCCCCGAGTCCTGGCTGCTGCCTGCACATAGACGCTGTACTGAGACAGTTAAGAATCAACATGTTAACCCCAGCCAACGCCGCCGCCGACACGACAGCAACTTTACTTTCTTCAAAACCCCCTCAGTACTAAAGCACCTTTCTAAATCACAAACGAAGTTCTTGGACTGCGAGCGGCGTGTGGTTTGATGGCCCGGTAGCTCTTCGAGGACTGGAACAGCAGGTGTCTGTTGCTGTGGTGCCGTGCTGAGCAGTAAAGGTCACTTTTGATGGAGCCGGGCGCAGAAATATTGCATTGACTCTTCACAGTCACGCACACAGGGGCGGCCTATAGAAATCTAAAGATAGAAGCACTCCCAATAGATAGAAGTCCCAATAGATATAACTGGCTGGACACCATCCTAATCGTAAAGCAAACGTCTCCATCTCCTCTTCCTCTTCATTTACATGTGTTGTATACTTTACCTGCCAAAAAAACGCTAGATTAGCATGACAAAAGAGGCGCTCCAACCCCCTCGCGGGAGATTATAAACTTAACTCGGTGGATCCTCCAGCAGTCATTTGGCCTGTGAGAGAGGACAATGCAGGAGGTGGTGGGGCTGTAATGTGTGGCACTGTGTCCTGCTGTTCTCCTTTTCGCCATGCTGACTAATGACCTTCCCCCCTCCCCCAGCCCTCGCCTCCTCCTCCTCCTCTTCCTCCTCCTTCCGCCCCTCCCCCCGTGCCCTCTCACGCGATCCCCCATCCTCCCCCCTCCTCTCAGGGGTGGAGTCCAGCGGCCTGTGCCGCCAGAGAGGCGTCCATCACAGGTCTTTAGATTAGCCACAACCACGCCGCTCAGGACAAAAGAGCTCCTCCCCCCCATCCGTCCTGGTGGCTAATGGAGGAGGGGATGCGTCATGGACATGGAGAAGAAGTTCACGGCTCTACACTGATGCCACGGTCCTTCTCAGCAGATCAAGTGCGTATCTGACGGGGGCGCATCTCTGCTTCAGATAAACACGCTCGGGATGACAAGCTGTCAAGCTTGAAGAGATTAAAGAAGGAAAGCAAAATGACATTTAAAAAGCACAGAATGGCACAGAATCATTTTTTTCTATGGCCCCTGTGAGAGAATTCATTTCTACGATTAGGTTATTTATCATTTTTTCATACACTTTAAGTTCAGGCAGAGTGTTTTGGTTAAATCCATGTAACAATTAGTAATTATAGTTATAACACATAAACACTTTCAGAAAGCGTTGACAGGGTAGATCCCACAGAAGGCTCACTTGATTAAAATCACATTTAGCTATGAAAACTGATCTATCACACTAAACATGTTAACAAGTGTCAAAATCAGACTTGTCGGCTTGTGCTGTGTTGCAGGTTTATATGCACGTTTATGTCTTTAATAGCTTTAGTTTGTCGTTTTCACTTGCTTGCAAATATGAATGGAGCGGGGCTGAGGGGTTTCCGCCATGGTCAAGCAAAAATGTCTCAAAACACACTTTAGGTCAGATAAAACAGCCCATTCAGGCGAGCAACAGGAAGCACATGGTCAGTCCGAGTTTGGGTCGTTGTTGGAGGGACCTCTGCTGGAAATTACCGGTAGTGCATACATATGGACCAACGCTTTCATACGGGGCATTTCTGTGTTCGGCTCTCATTACTTTGTCACTTACTTATGCAAGATGAGTTGCATGGTAATGGTGTAATCACTTGCGTTATCTATATTAGCATTGGCACTAAGGAGGTAAAAATGCCTACACGAAAGTTATTAATTCTATTTGACTTTGCTTCAAAGATAAGAATTCTAAAATATATATTACATTATAATTTAGTACGTTAGTACTAAAGTAGCATATTTTTTTAACAATGTTTCTTTCTTTTTTTCTTTGTTTCTTCTACTAAATAGTATCTAAATCTAAACCTTATTTGGGGGTTATATCAGTGCCTTTGTTTAGATCGTTTCTGTTATCTAGCATGTAATCATCAATATTCGCTAGGCTTGACAGTGATGGTGGGACCAATTCTGCCTGACAATTTTCCCATAACCTTTATTTTTTAAATACAACTTAGCCTTGCTATTAATTAATATTGTAATTAAATAATAATAGTAGTAAAAAAAGGGATTAAAAGAAGTAGTGAAAATGAAATCCTTTTTTTTAGTCATGTGGGGGACATCTGACTATAGTAAGCTAAGTTGGAAATATATCACAGAGAGGTGGTTTTATTGACTGGAACTGATTTACATTTATCATGATTTTAGGGATTTCACAAACTGATCACAAACAGCCAGTAATAAATATATTGAAGTGGCCCTGACACTTTCCCCCAGCAGACTGTCTGACATTCATAATATTCATTATTTCATTGCTCATGATAACTGCTTGGTCTCAGCACACCCTCTTCCACCCTGAGTCTTATAAGAGCTCTGCTCCGTGCCACATACTTCCACTGACACAGATATGGCCAGGCATGCATGACTGATAGTTTAACAGCATCTAGTTAAACATATGTAGCCTAGTTTTCCATGTAATTGGCCTGTTTATCTTTGTCTTCATTTTAGTTTTCAAATTAAGTAGAGCAAAACCCAAGGACAGGAACAGCAGGTGTCTGTTACAAAACCCAAACCTAGATTATTGTGTCTTGTGTGTTCACGGCCAGCAAGAGTCCAGGGTCACATTCACACAGCCTTCTATCATTTACCTACCACATTTCATAAACAAGGTGTCAATATTGTCAATAACAGCAAAACAGAGTTCATCAGAGGCATGAAAGATATCCTACAAGACTCCCCTCGAAAGGTAGCTACTTATTTTTAAATAAGTTTATTTAATAAATAAGTATTGTTTTACAAAGCTATATTTCAGGGGGTCAACAGAATGAGTTAATGAATACATTTCAAAATCTGTTATTAGAGAGAAAATGTTTAAAGCCCGACGTATGTGCATGTTTATCAGAACTGACCTGCTCCCTGTTGGTTGAACAGGGTTATTACAATTAAAAATCTTATCCTGATTTTTTAATTATGAAGTTAATAATAATATTCCAACTCTTCTGTTAATATTATCTGATGATATAAAATTATTACTATCCTATAGATGTTTTAGATCATGACATGCTGGAGCGATGCAAGAAGTCCTACCCGTGGTTACTGTCGTCGGGTCTGATCAAAATGTATAATTCTAATATTTGTAAAAACAAATATATATATATATATTATTAGTTATTGTTACTTCATATAGATTTGGTTAAGATGTTGAATGGGAGCTAAGTGGAAATCATAAAAAAAAAAATGAAAAACATGTACGCCCAACGTGGGGCTCGAACCCACGACCCTGAGATTAAGAGTCTCATGCTCTACCGACTGAGCTAGCCGGGCTGCTGAAGGGACCGTCTCAAAATACAATTTCCAACGAAAATACATATCACAACAACCGACGACTCGGACTAAAACTGCCACAATAATAAATAAACATACACTTATTCACGCATGTATTTGTGTTCATAATATTTACATTTTCTCAGCTTTAACTTTTTCCGGTAAATGTTAAGGGTCAAACAGCAGATGGCGTCCAAACCTAACCCAAGTAAATGTCTAACGTTAATACAGTAACTTACTAACCCTGCATGACATATGACAGAACATCGAAAATTCTTTACTGTTATAATTCAAACAACTGCAATTTGAGCTAATTTGGTGATATTAGTGTGAAACTTTGCACTTGCATATGTTTCCAACATTTAAGTAGGCCATTTACGTTAACTAAAACTAAATTGGCATAAAGTTGGTTTGCGTCGGACGTAATTCGCAAATTTAGGGACCGTCTCTAAAGTTACATGCGACATTAGTATACATTTGCATTTGAGGAGAATGACTTACAATAATAAAAACAACTGATAATAGCTCATCTAGGTGTCAAATATAATGCACACCTTTGATATTTTTTGTATTTGTTTAAATAAACTGTAAATTATACGTGTTAGGGTTAGGGCTACTGAATGGGCTCAAATGGAAAATTATCTGGAAAGTTCCATAGCATCTGATCAGAATGACTTACAATCATAAAACAAACTGTGTTCATCTAGAGTGCACAAAAATATTATTGTCCTTTAAATAACTCTGCAATCCAAGTAACTGTTTAGGATTCTAAACAGGTATTTTACTCCACAAGGATGCAATTTACTAGCTGTGACGTAAACAAAGTGACACAATTTTTCCATACAAAACATCATACTTTCCTGTAGAAGTGAAACATTTATTAACATGTTCAT
Organism: Enteromius paludinosus; assembly: GCA_032361165.1. Taxonomy (NCBI): domain Eukaryota; kingdom Metazoa; phylum Chordata; class Actinopteri; order Cypriniformes; family Cyprinidae; genus Enteromius; species Enteromius paludinosus. Next base: position 2,252,001 of record JAUMHQ010000046.1, on the reverse strand, counting down.
ATTTGGGAATTTCCCCTGACAGATTTGTGCTGCTGTGATGTTAGTCAGCTATGTATTGTGTGTTAGCCTGGCCTGCGCTGCTTCTCTGGGATGTAATATTACACTGGACTGCTCTGCTGTTTTATCACTGGGAAATAGAGTCAGGCTCAAATGAATCTGATTACATTTCCCTTTATTTTCTCACAACTGCCTAGCCAGCTAGCTAGTTCCGTGGCAGTTGACCAAGGTGTCGGTTAGCGGCTGAATGATAGCTAAAACAGAGTAACCTAAAGTAACTCTGTCAAAACAGCTTTGTTTGAAATGTTTCATTACAAACGATACATACTGCCTGAAAATAAAAACTACACAAAGCTTACCTTAGAAGACGTCCTTTCCAGATTCAAAAATAAAATAATTATAATAATCTGATTTTCTTTGAGTTCAGGGTTATCTTCTTTCCCAACTCTAAAATATTCTGCAGACAATAACATTATATAATATGAAAATATAACCATTTATTTAAAAAAAAGAAACAAATGTTGCTACTTTATTGTGTCTAATATACCTTTTTCACAGAAGAAAAAACACTAACCAAATTCATCCTGCAGTACCTCCCTGGTCCTTTTGGGGGCTGCAGCCCACAGGACAACCACTGTAATTACATATTTTGCAGTTTTTTTTCATTCATAGACCATGTAGGTTAAAGGAATAGTTCACCCAAAACTGAAAATTACCCCATAATTTATTCACCTCCAAGCCATCCTATGTGTATATGACTTTCTTCTTTCAGAGCTTGGTAATGCTGGTGGAGAGTGGCTATTATTTTGAAGCTCCATAAATCGAATATATCCTATAAGCCTCCAGGGGGTTCAAACATGTCTTCTGAAGAAGATCGATGGGTTTTTGTAACAAAAATATTGTTATTTTTAAAATGATAACTCAAATCACTGATTTCCGCCAATGGCTGTATGACGTAAACCGCGTTCATCTAAAAGAAGAACATCGAAGAAGATGGCTTAGAGGTGAGTAAATTGAGGGGTCATTTTAATTTTAGGTGATCTATTCCTTTAATGCAAACGCAGGTTAGCTAATTAAAAGCAGACATCAGGATTTTGTTTAATATGGCTTAGACCTCTTTATTCCACTGTGGTCTTCCATTTGTTAAACACCTGAAAAAGCCTTATTGACCATTACAAAGGTGAACGTCACAGCAAAATGGCACTGTTTGGTAATATTCCTGGACAATGAAACCAAGTTAGAAACCAAGCTATTACAAGGCTTACATGATGAAACATTTGTAACAGAGATATCAAATGTAAACAACAACAAAAATGAACCGTGGACCGCGGTAGTTCTGCAAAATACGTCTAGTTTCTGGTTAACGTCACATCATGTAATCCTCTACGCGCCAACAAATTGCATTCATGATGAAATGTACATGTTACACGTAATACAATCTGCCATAAACAAGATAAGTAATCAAAAATATATAAGTGAATAAAAATATAAATAAATGGATTAAAAAACAAAAGTTAAAGGAATAGTTCACCCAAAAATGAAAATTACCCCATAATTTACTCACCCCCAAGCTATCCTAGGTGTATATGACTTTCTTTGATCAGATGAACACAGCTTTTAAAAAAATTATTCTGGCTCTTCCAAGCTTGGTAATGCTATATCTGTCGTAAAACTATTCTATAGGCCCCCAGGGGGTTAACACGTCTAACGCAGAGCTTCAAAATAATGGCCACCATCCACCCGCATTACCAAGCTTGGAAGAGCCAGAATACATTTTTTTTTTTAAACTGTGACTGTGTTCCTCTGAAAGAAGAAAGTCAATTAAGTCAATTAAAAGGTAATTTTCATATTTGGGTGAACTATTCCTTTAAGATTTCTCCCAACCATGCAAATTAAATACAGAGGTGCAGCAGTGCAAATCTCCGCTGTGTTGTCCAGCAGAGACGTCACCGGGCCGGGTCACAAGAGCACACAATCCCATCTGTGCAGCTCTCAGAAAAAGGCTGGATTGGTGTGTTCAATGACGCAGCGTTTGCAGTGACGCTTGACAAAGCGCAGCGCCTCCAGTGGCACATCACAGTCCTGTACATTCAGCAGCTGAAGGTCGAAGCAGTTGGCTGCCACCACCTGCAGCCCGCGGCCCGAGATACTCTCGCACGACTTCAGGCTCAGTCTCTTCAGGTTGAAGGAGTTCAGTGCAAGCTGCTCCAGGCCGGCGTCCGACACCAGCGGGCACTTCCCGATGTCCAGCGACTTAAGCTTGAGGCAGTTCTTGGCGAGGTGCTCGATGCCGTGGTCCGTCAGCCCCTCGCAGCCCCGAGCGTTTAGGTAACGCAGTCTGTTGCAGTATTTGGCTATGTAACGCATGCCCACGTCTGTGATGCGGCCGCAGTGCGCTATGCTGAGGTAGCGCAAGCGGCCCTCGAGTTTGGCGATCTCCCGCAGGCCGAAGTCACTGATGAAGCGGCAGTCGCTGACGCTCAGCTCCCGCACGGACGGGCAGTAGATGACTAAGAAACGCAGGCCCTCGTCGGTCAGCCGCACGCAGCGCCGCAGGTAGAGGTGGGTGAGCTGGGTGCAGTGGGCAGCGATGGTGTGCAGGCCTTCGTCTTCCAGAGCAAAACAGTCAGTCATGTCAAGATAGCGGATGGAGATCTGCTGCCCGTGAAGAGGGGAGAGTTTGACGGACACGTCCCGCGTCAGGCTGATGCAGGTCACCTTAGAGCACCCTGCAGAGAACAAAGACAAAATTATATGAAAAATAGAGAATAAAATGTTAAATGGCACACACAGTATGTAGAATTCAGAAACTGATCGATTAAGTGAGTGCTTCTAGAATCAAAAGAATAAATAGCGCACATAATGATAAATAATAATTGCTTGTTTATACAATTAATAAATGGTTACTATATATTATATTATTTATATATTTATATAAATAAAAGATTGTATAATATTCTGATTATATTATTAAATAATATACTTATATATATATATATATATATGTTAATATCACTATTGTATTATTAAAATTTATTAAAATATTACATAATTTAATATTTAAAAGTATTCCAAAATCCCCCAAAATGTAGCCCCTCTAATAATGTTTTTTTTTTAAATATTAAAATCTACCTGGTTATGGAAGTATGCTCTATTCTTTATAAAGATCATACTGTATATATAATATATTTTTGTATCTTTTAACCATTGGAACCATATGTGCTCTTAGATAATTTTCTTCAAAAGTTCAAAGACTATAAAAAGCATTTCAACAAAAATTACACATTTCAGCTTTAAACTACGTCTTTGAAGATAAATTATAGGGACTGTTTTGACGATTATGAAAAAGAATATCCCAAAACATTACTTCAGAACCATGTGTATATGATGATATTTATTCCCGAAAGATGCTTTTCATGTCAGATGCAGATGAAAAGAAAAGCCAATGTTTGTTTTTAGATCCGTTTTTTTTTTTCAGAAATCACAGAAGAATGTCTTGATGTGAAACACGCCGTCTGAGAAATGTATCTACTCTGCTGTCTGGTCTTCACCTCTGTCATCTGATTTAAATGAAACACCATCATCAGACAAACAAAAGCCTTTACAGTAGAACTAAAGCTGAAGGTTATTGCAGAATATCCGAAGAACATGAAAATGGCAGCGAAAGGTTTGATCTAAACCTTGGAGAGACATCTGAAATGAGTTATATCAGGAGAAGTGGGGGATGGGATTGAGAATGCAAAGCTCCAGTCCAACAGCAGAGGGACCCCAGCCGGACCCCCGCACTCACACAGGAAAAACAACATGCTCCAACAGGAAGTGCAGCGCAGGAAGTTGGAAATAAAACACCAGGGAAGGGACTTGAGGACATGAGGAGAAGGAGTATTATTTTCTGTCATACTCATTCACCAAGTCCTAAATTGTAAACTTCTATATGGTCCTCGGTGAAATACAATGCTTCGAAGGAAACTGACAAAAGAAATGGATTAAAGGTTGCCAGGAAAACATGAGATATATTATACTACTATATATACTGAACAAGTGGACAAACATTAATATAAAAAGCTTTTTAAAGTTGTATGCACATTAAATAGTCTACATTTATAGCAATACATTTTATATATTTTATATATATATTTTATATAAATTGATCATTGATTCTCTAAATTAGGGTAGCAGATTTTCCCTAAGCACCCTAAAGTCAGAGGTCCTGGTTCTGCTTGGGCTTATGTTTCTTTTGGGAAGTATAGAGAGTGCAGATAGAACGCCAGAGCTATTAATACCTTTTCCAGCTTTTCCAAAAGGAAGTCCTGGACGTTTCAGAATAATCTCTGTGAGAAAAAAAAAAGACTTGACTGTCTTCTTCGCTGGACAACAAAGCAGGTGAAGCACAGGCTGTTTGGCTCTGAGTCAGGAAGTCATTTATACAGCTGAATAAAAATCCTTCTGTGTTTTCGGAGAGATTGGAGAGCAACACAACTACATAACTGACATGTTTTGTTGAGAATGTCAAATTCAAGACTCAAATACTTCATCATTTCGGCTTTTTAGGCCAAATGTTAAACCAGTGGTTCTCAACTGGGCCACGGGTCTTTTCTTGCAGGGAACAAATCTGAGGTGAATAAAAATTACAAGTTATATATACGAAACAATATCTACATAATTTCTACTTTAAAAAATGTATGTGTAATTCAATGAGGTGCTGTTCTTTGTTATTAATTGTGAAATATACTAGCAAACTCTGGGTGAATTTTTTAGTGGTCACAAGGTAAAAGAAACAACCCTGTCTAGATTAAATCGGGGTTCACTTGCAATGAAGATAAACATAGTCTGTGCCAACCACAATTTGATATGTGCAGTGAATAATTGGCTGCCAAGACCATAAGACCACTGAAATTCAAGAAACTTTCAGAAACCAAAATTGGTCAATTTTCCTGTTCAGACTGGATCAGGAATAATTTAAATATTTTTGCATACTGTTAGGTCTGTGCAGCTCATATTGTGTCATGTGGATACAAACATTTTGCACAATAAACAAATTTGACAACTTTTTGTTGAACATTAAATCCGGGTTCTAAAGCAAAAACCAGTTGAAATAATTAAGGATTAAAAAGTGTCCAGAAACAATTACATTACAAATAAATGGTTAGTTTCCTTTAAATATAACCCCAACACTGTATATTATCAACAGATAACAGATTGGTCCTAACCAAGCCACAATGTCTTTCATGTGAATCTAACTATTTGGATGATCGCCTACGTTCTCCTACTGTACACTAATCATTAAATACAACGTGATTGGCTAAAACTGAGCTATTGTGTTCAACCTGGGCAGCAAACAAACATTATCACCCAAGACGAATTACCTGAAACATCCAGGTGTTCCAGGTTGGGGCAGCGTGACACCACCTCAAACACGGCTTCATTGGACACGTTGTAACAGCCGGCCACTTCTAAGCGACGCAGTTCTGGGCAGCACTGCGCCACCGTGTACAGTCCTCGATCGGTCAACCTCCGACAGCCGCTGACCATCACCGTCTCCAGGGTGAGACACACATTGGGGGTGTCCTGGCACAGTCTGCGAGTGAGAACCCGAAGCGCGCGGTCCACGTGTAGCACGTCTCCTGTCAGCCGAATAGTCCTCCATAAGCGCGGGTCCCACGCCAAGTTGTACCAGCGGCGGCAAACACGGGCGCACCGACACAGCTGGTTGGTGGGCAGATGGGTGAAGATCTGCAGGAAAGCATGGTCAGGAAGGATGTCGATGGGCGCCCCCTGCTGGTCCCTCGGCTGTCGCAGACTCCTTTGTGGATGGGTGAGGGAAGTGGGCGGTGTGTGGACTATGGCGATGGTTTCCGTGCCGAACGTGGAGGAAGAGGTGGAGGAGCCATTAAGCACGCCTGGAGATGAACGAGGCAGCAAAATCAGAGCAGGACTTGGCGTGCTCACCGTTCGCATGCTAAGGTCCGAATCTGGGAAGAGGGGAAATACAAAAGCAGACAGGAACACATTATGATATTGCACTCAAACCATTCTGAGAACATCATTATGTAACGCAGACAAGTTGTTGAAATAATGTAAACAAATCGCAGTCTTTCCTTTCCAAATCCTTTCCTCAGCTAATGCATTGTCTTTCTGCACAAACGATGCCCTTGGCTCCGTCCCGCCATGATGACTGAGGTTGAAAGTGTTTCATAGCTTTAAGAAAAAAGACTCTGGCAGTCTTGTTGAGATCTAGCATGTACATGCGGCCTGCGAAAACCATATTCACATACTAATCTCCCGCGAATTTCCTCCTGGCCCAATGCATACCTAATATCACTGAACCCCCACATATAATGTATCAGGCCTTTTTTAGTCCTTCCCGAACCATCAGGGCAGTAACGACTGGATGAGGATCAAGGGTTACCAAGCTTTTATTATTCCATTTGATTAAACTGCAAGCTGCTTAACCGCAATATGTATTGTTCAGCAGAACTCTAGCCATAAGTCTGCTATTTCCATTCATTTATGGGCATGATGACCCCATTGTTCCCTTTGACAGATGTTTTAGTCTCCTACGGTTTCACAGTGTGCTGTGTTAAGTAATGGGAAACAGCAGTGCACGATCATATCCCATTTATGAGGGATATGCTTCCATAGAAGAGAATATGCGAGCCAGTGAGCTGGCACACTGATGGAGCGGTCTTCAAGCACCACCTCTGTGAACATCACATCTCCATAACATCACGAGGTGTTTGAGCCCATTGATCAACAGAGAAAAAGGGAAATTTCAGTTCACGTTAAATACCAGGGAAAAAGGTGTAATTCCACTTTTTTCATTTTATTCTATTCTGTTCAATTCTATTCTATGTCATTTCAATAATTCAGACATGGGAAAAAAAGAGGTCCAGCAAGTCTAACTGCTATTAGATGTAAAAGTAAAAATATTTCCAGCAGGGAGATTGAGAGATTAATAATACACAATTATCCCCTTCAATTTAGTTTTCTCATTATTATACCAAATCTATGACTCTTATTGTCTTATTGACACATGCATGTTTTATAAGGTTTGAAAGTTGTCTCCACGTTTTGTCAACACCATCAGACATTCATAAAAATGTAATAAAATCAGGCAATATCAGGGGCAGCTGTCACTCTTAAGGACCCCCTTCCCAGAGTTCTTAACTGTCAGACGGGTATTTTAAATCCTAATGTTAATATTTCCTGTGTCACAACCATGATATGTCATCACCAATTTCCAATTTCTGAGAATTTGTTTTTGAAGTATTTATTTAATTTTATTCTCCGGAAGCAAGCTCTGTCTACAGGTTCGATCAACAGAAAAAGCATAATGTCTACTACAGGATTCATTTTCAAAATACTGGACCAGAAAAACAAAATGTTTTATAGCTATATTTAGTCATGAACAACCCATCTAATAGAAAAAAAAATGGTTATGAATAACCATATTTCTGAATATTCTCAAAACATTCAAAATGTCATTTAAAAAAAAAAAAGTGTTTTTAGCTTAGTTTATTTTCTTTTTTGTGTGTGAATGTGAATGTTGGGAATATTCCATATTATAATTATGTAAACATTACTGGAATGCTACTTTTTAATGTTCTCTGAATTTTCTGAAACCAGAAGTAAAAATGTTAGGTAAATGTTCAACTAAAACATTTCACGGAGAAAAAAAAAATCCACCAAAATCCACCCCAAAACATTTCATGAACAATGTATTACTACTGCTTTTGTTCTAATGTTTTAAGAACATTATTAGATCATTTTAAATGAACGTTCTGTTAAAATTATTGGAAAAAAGGTCTGTACATAATTTTAAGAGAACCTTGCCAAAGTGCTCAATATTCCTTTTAGCTGGGAACCAGCTGATCTCACAGTCAGTTTCTGTGTGTGTTTGATTCATTACAAAGATGCAACTCATTACAATCATTCGTTCAGGATCCGATCTCTATTTTGCGCTGCATGTTTCTCATTTCCTAAAGAGAACCGCTATTTAAAGTAATTCGTTCTGGAATCACACTATTACTGACAAAATATACTTTGTTTAAAAGAACCGATTCATACATTTCATTCATTCGGGAATCAAACTACAACTTCATGCTTTTAATTTTAAAATCTAAACTACTGTAAGTAGTGGTGTTTTAAAATTTTAGTACATATCAGTATTATCACCTGAAAAAATGCATTCAACTTCATTTTGGTCAGATTTTCTTTAGGACTGGTTACTCTCTATCTTAAATGTCCAAAAAAATATTTTAAAGGTGCCATAGAATGGAAAACTGAATTGACCTTGGCATGGTTGAATAATAACAGTTCAGTACATGGAC
>JAUMHQ010000046.1:2214811-2226260 GCA_032361165.1 Enteromius paludinosus | reverse complement strand
ATATATAGTCCAAATAAAATTTTAATTAAATGCTGTTCTTTAAACCATCTATTCATTAAAGAATCCCGAAAGAAATATGTATCATGATTTCCACAACATATGGAACAGCAGTTATCAAGATTAATCATGATGTTGCTTGAGCACCAATTAGAATGATTTGTGGAAAATCATGTCACACTGAAGGACTGCTGATAATTATTTTGAGTAAAGAATAAGACACTTTCTGGTGGTTAAAGATGTTTATGGTTCATATGTCCTACACAGGTGTTTATTCTGATAGATCTCCATAAACTTGAGGAGTTCATGGATCAATGAAAATGTCCTTGAGACCAGGTGGTTACAAATAATCTCAAAATTGGCTTTCATTTGCATTTATTTGCAAATGCCTCTTGTTATGATACCGTGCAGCTACTGAAATTATTATTTCACTAAATAACTCACTAAATCACTGAATTCTTTTAGTTAGAAGTTACTGACTTGACAGTCCTTCGGTAAGAGATCTGTATGTAAACTTCAGAATCACTTTTTAGCAGTTTTAGGCTACATTTTTGGGGGTTGAACTACTAAAATAACGTGGGCAATTGCCATTTCATTGAAGGCTACACATGCCTATTAAAAAGCACATGCATTTTCTACTTCTCTCCTTGGCGGTGCTGTACAGTTATCCAGGAGACCTCTAGGCGGACAATTGTCTTGTGGTAATGACATCGCAAAACATAACCTTTTAGTTTGAGTCTCTACCGTACACCCGGTAACGTTACTGTACACGTATTATCGGCAAGAAAACACTAACGTTACATTAAGTTTTAAAACAATACTAAAACTATTCGTGCGTAAGTTGAGAAGGCAAACGATGGCGGAGACGTAACCCATCGGGTTATGTGGCATTATTTATCACGATCAGGTCTTTTTTTTTCTGTCTATTCACAAGTATACTGATAGTCTGTGAAGACCAAGCCCAGCCAGCCGAAGCTGTCAGCTGTGCTGCTCCCTTCTGAGTCATACTTTTGAAGCGAAGCAAAACAAATCTGCTCGTAGCAGCAAAGCTAACAAGACGTCGATCACGCAAGTGCCCGTTCATATGGTAAGTATCTGATTTGTACACACTTTTTCTGTAACTTTTATTGTGATGGCACACTGACATCCGTTTATTTAATAAGGTGGTTTGGTTTACTACCACGTAATAAGTTCTCAAGCAGTACGTTGTCCCTGTTATTAGCCGTGGATTGCTAAAACCCAAATCCTCCCTTAAACACGGAAGTGGCAGTTAGCCCGCTGTCGGTGTTTAAATATAACAGGAAAATCACTCGTGATTTTATTCTGAAGTGCTCGTGAACTACAGCAGCCCCTCGTGCTTGTTTTAACACAACTGAGTTAGCCTGCTAACGTTAGCTCAGCAGCAGTCATTAGCTGCATTAATGAGCGCTTTCTGAATGATAGGACCTCGGCTTTCAGAATAGCTCAATTCCCTCGATAGTTTCTATTTAGTGAATTAATACTAGTCTTGTTTTTCTTTTTCTTTAAAGGACTGTATGAACGGAACAGGTGTCAGATATCACGCGCATGTATTGTAAGTTAGCTCGTGTTTAACGTTAGTTGTTACGGAATGGATCACAACCCCAAGTTGGTTTATTTCATAAAAAAATAAGTCCGCTCTCTGTTCGTAAAACACATTTGCATGTACAGTTACATTAGAATCTCACAGTAAGTTATTTTAATGCTGCTGCATATAAAGGAAATTATATAAATATAAAATGTGACCCTGGACCACAAAGCCAGTCATTATGGTATTTTGCTTAAATTGTGTATGAAAGCAGAATAAATAAACTTTCCATTGATATATAATTTTGTTAAGAGGGGGACAGTATTTGGCTGAGATACATTTATTTGAAAATATGGATGGAGGGTGCAACAAAATCAAAATATTGAATTTTTGACCAAATTAAGTTCTTAGCAAGGCATATTACTTTTCAAAAATTAGGTTTTGATATATTCATGGTAAAAAAAAAAAGCTAAATACCTTTATAAACTATATATTTACTCAATTTTTTGCATTAAAGAAAAATCATCCATGCAATTTATTGTTGGCTATTGCTACAATTACCCATATTAGTTATGACTGCTTTTGTGGTCTAGATCTATATCTATATCTAAAGGGTATAAAAACCAGTTTCCTTAAAAGGACAATGTTAATTTTGAAGCATGGGATATCCTTTGGATATCTCCTTTGACCTTGCAATTTCTATGAATTAACAAAAGGCCCTTTCATCGGTGTATACTTATATTTACTGACCAGTTCAAAACCAGTCTTTGGTTGAGAAATATTAACTTCATTTTTTACAACCACACTGTAACCCTGTAACATTCTCATGTGTTATTAAAATGAACCCGGGCCGCAAACAAAAGCCTACTGAGGCACTTTTATAGAAATGTGATGTCCCATTAATCAAGTGCTCATTTAAATATTCCATTCAGTTTTTTTCTCACTCTTTGTGCCAACAAGCTTGTTAATGTGGCATCAATGATGTGGAAGCAGTCAACGATCCTGCCTAACGTATGCCACACCCTTTTCATATAAACCACAGCCGAGCTGTGTAAACCTGAACTACTGCTGTTGTTAGCAGTCTGCACTTGAATCAACAGCAGTAATCCTGTATTATCGTGTAGTGACTCCGCCCATGATTTCAGGTTTTCAGAGGATTTTTTTTATACTTATTATAATCACATTACACCTATGACCTAAAATCTCACAATCTGTTCCCCCTGAAACTTCAAATCCTCGTTTACTCACAATATTTGTGATTCCAAACCTGTATGACATTATTCTTCTGTGGAATATAAAAGCCTATACATTGAGAAATGTCCCAGTGTAGTATAGTACAATTAGTCAATGGTCACCCAAAACAGTCTTTAATATATCATCTTATGTTCCACAGAAGAAACTCATACATGTTTGGAACGACATGAGGGTGAGTAAATGATGGCAGAACTTACATTTTTTGGGCAAACCATTGGCAATTCTTTAAGAGAACTGACAAATGTATGTTTTTTTAGCTTCCTTCTAGTAAGCAATGATGTCAGTGTCAGTGTGGAAGGGAACCAACAAACGCAATGCTTGCTTTTATGAGAAGCCTCATTGTTTTAGCATTTTCTCAGGGTAAAAAAAAAACGAAGGCCTGTGTTATCATTCGTATTAGTGGGGTGAATAATGGGAACAAGACAAAGCTGATTTTTCACAAGCGACACCCCAAACATGTCTGAATCACATGAAAGGGTGCAGGTATATTATTAGTCTTGAATGTTGGCAACTGTTCCTGAATGACTAAAATAATTACTGTTGTACGTAAAGCGCCATTCTTTACGATCTGCTCTCTTGTTCTTAAAGTTTTCCATCTAGGTTTCCCAAAACATCCATCTACCTCTGATTTTTCACTACTTCTTCACTGCACCCATCCCTCGTTGCCTGAAGCCATGGCTGCTAACAGGAATGCTTTGGCCCTTCACAAAGTGATAATGGTGGGCAGCGGTGGCGTGGGCAAGTCAGCACTTACACTACAATTCATGTATGATGAGGTAGGACTTAATATTTAGGAATTTTCACATTGTGTGTACATTGCGGTTAACCACAAAGTATAATTGCGCTGATCTCTTTCAAAGTTTGTGGAAGACTATGAGCCCACCAAAGCTGACAGCTACAGAAAGAAGGTGGTTCTGGATGGAGAGGAGGTCCAGATTGACATCCTCGACACAGCAGGACAAGAGGACTACGCTGCCATTCGGGACAACTACTTCCGCAGCGGAGAGGGATTTCTCTGCGTGTTCTCCATCACTGAATCTGAATCCTTTGCTGCCACTGCTGACTTCAGGTAGAGAGAGGACTTGAAAACTGGTGATTAACACAAGAATGGTATTGCAGGGTACAAGTCAAAAAAGCCAAACGTATCCAGAGTTTTCTTATTTCATCTCCAAACTTTAGAGAACAGATCCTTCGGGTAAAAGAGGAGGAGAACGTACCTTTTCTGCTGGTGGGAAACAAGTCAGATTTGGAGGACCGACGGCAAGTCGGGGTGGAGGAGGCCAAGGCCAGAGCAGATCAGTGGGGAGTCAGCTACGTCGAGACTTCTGCCAAAACCCGTGCCAACGTAGATAAGGTAGGCCACACAAAAACCGATACTTTCAGGGATTTTAAAAAATGAAAATTGTCATTTATTCACCCACATATTGTTTCAAGCCTGTATGACTTAGTCTGTGGAATTTAAAAAGAAATTGTGAAGAATGTTCAGGTTTTGATGACTTGAGGGTGAATAACTGATAGTTTTTCATTTTTAAGCCAACTATCCCTTCACTAGGCAGAATGAATCATTCTGTATTAGCAGCACTAATGATTCATACAAACTTCATAATCTCTCCAGGTGTTTTTTGATCTCATGCGTGAAATCAGAGCCAGAAAAATGGAAGATGGCAAAGAGAAAAATGGGAAAAAGAAGAGGAAAAGCTTGGCAAAGAGAATTCGAGAAAGATGTTGCATTTTATAACGATAACACTAAGATCTTCTCTCTACCCTTCCACTGCTTCCAAAAAAAAATCCAGCAGGTTTCATCACTATCCAGGCAAAAAATGCTGGAGATTATCTTCTTAAAACACATCTAAGCTACAGCCTGCGTCTGTCTCTTCTCGTCATTGTTTCTCAATGGGTATAAAAGGGCCGTTGACATCACATATACATTAAAACTGCATCAAAAGGTCTGACATATCAGATAAAAACATTTTTCAGCTCAAGCACACCAGAATCATTTTAAACGACTTAAGATTCTGTTTATTAAAATGCTTTTAGTTGACTGGGAGTACATCGCTTGCTAAACACTAACACTAGGAAAAATACTACTACAATGGTGTGAGGATTTAAACCTTTTGTTCTGTTTTACTTCCAAAAGTAAAGCCTTAATGTTACAAATATACAGAAATGTTGGGTGTCAAGCTGCATAAATGCTTTTAGGTCATCTATAAGAAAATTATAGCAATATGCATTTGCCTAACATGGGCAATGCTAAATATTACCTAAGCAAATGCTCAAATGATGAATTCAAGTTGCCACTGTCCTTTATTTCATTTAAATAGTGCACCAAACTTGTCAAATATGTGATTTAACATAGCCCAATCTCTTATTAAGCAGACAAGCATAAAGTATTTGTAGTTAAAAGGGCTTATTCACTCATCCCTGTATGGCACCAGATTTGGAGGTTTGTTTTGTGCTATCTAGGGGTCCCAAATCACACACAGATTTTGCGATTTAGAAATGAGAACGTCATCTAGCTCGAGTTGACTTTACTGTGAAAACAGGTTGGAATGTTTTAACAGACTGAATTGTGTGCTTTATTATAACTTATATGCAAATGAATATTTCTTGCTACGTTTATCCTTACATTTTCTATTGTAAATTATTTTTTTCTGTATTTTAAGGAAAAGAGTATATTGTAAAATCGTTCTCACTTATACCAAACTCTAAGGGCTGGACACAATCTGTTTTTCAGACACCTGCAGATCTGGGGGCTGTTCCATAAACCAAGATTAGAGTATAAGCCAGGCTTATTTCAGTTAGTCTGACTTATTGCCAGTTCATTTGGTTTAAAATAAGTCGCACTATCTGCCATAAGCCTGGCTTATTTGGTAAACTTGTTTTATGGAACAGGCCCCTGGAGTAAACCAGAATCGTCACCCTTTGATGAATGGTTTTGAATAAGCACATACATGTGTAAATAAATGTGAGGTTGACGGTTTATTTCCACATTACAGATTCTTTTCTTTTACAGCTAAAACTACAAGGTTTCTTTTAAATGTTAACTCTGTAACTGTCTTTAAAACCAAATCTTTGTGTGTGTACTGTGTCATATGTAAGTTTTCCTCTCCCTTTGTTTAGTCAGTCATAGTGGGTTACTATCCCTCATCAAGCTCTTGACTGGTCTGTAAGTGTGCCATGTGGCAATGATGCTGATATACTAACAGCTGATGCCTCAAGAGACCCCCTCATTACTTAAAAGAAAAAAGAAAATTTGCAATACAAGACATTTTAATATAAGCCTCTACTGTTCCGAGTCGTTCTTAAACACTCTTTCATTCTATATTTTGGGTGTCTCTTTCCAAAATGCTGAACATGGAGAAATCTGAATTCAAAACAATGTAAGAGCAAATTATAAGCTTTATCAAAAGAACTGACAAACAATACAAAGAAAACTGACAGCACTGATGTAATGTAATATTACAACAGTAAATATGAATGTTGAATGAAAATGAAATGCAAACATTTAAGCACACAACTTAAAAAAAAAAGGTCAAATGTTATGTTTCTGTTACATTAATAAAATCTATTTTTGTAGACCTCTAATATGAGATTCCTATGGTATATTGTACAGCAAAAATGTAATGCCTACATTTAAAAAAAAATAAACTTGCAAAGATGTGTTGTATTGTTACGGCAAGAATAATTTTGAAGATATTAAACATGGTTTTAGTAAATAAAGCGGAACAGATTTCAACTTGCAATGTTTTTTGACAAGGACTGTATTGCATTACAACTTTTAATTATATTTGGCTTATAATTCAACAATAGTTATTTGTGGGCTGTTCACGGTTACAATGCCTGTTTGCCAGTCTATGTTTTTTTTTTTTTATATATATATATATACAAAAAAAAGTAATGAACATAGACTGATAAAACCAAAAAAGTCACCAAAAGCAAAGTTAAAAAAAACAAAAACATTCCATAGAAAATTAGTAAAGGAGCCAAACTTACAAATACTTGACCTGACCTGTTCTAGTTAACAGCACACAGTCAATATTGAGAGGTAGATGGATGTGTTGATCAGACATCTTTTGTTAGACTGCATTTTGAGCTTGAAGATATATTCCTCTGAATTCAATGAAGGATTTGCAAACTCCATGGGAGTGGGCCAGAGATGGCAAACTACTATGAATAGGCTGCCAGTTACAATATTTTTAAGATCTTGTCCTTGAGGTGCAGATTTAAAAGTAAAAGAGAATGTCTCTTTAAACAAGCAAGCACATATGATTTTAGAAAATGTTGTGGAGTCAGTTTCTCAAGAATTATTGCTGGTGAATCCTGCCTCAGGTCCATGTGTTTGGCTGGCTCCGTTTGACTTTAAAAAATTGTGTGCACTACTGGTGCACTAAATAAAAAAGGACTGTCCAGTGACTTTTCCCTTTCACTGAAGTTAAATAAAGTTTTAATTGTAGTACCTCCCTTGTCTGCTTGTATTGGTTTGTTTGGAGTGGCATTTAGACTGAGTTTGTGTAACTGAGATGGGCTGTAGCTCAGCCCAGGGATCTTGGAGCATTGATGGTTTGTAATATTTTTCCATATCATTTGTCCCTCTCTCCCTGCCATGCGCTGACCCAAACGGTGTGGATGTCCGTGGTGAACCCTTAAGGAGAAAATTGTCATGCAGAAAGACGTTAAAACGACCAGTTACACAGAGATTGTATAGTAGTGTCCTAACCAACAACAACAAAACAAACGCACATAGCTCGCAGAAATGCGTTCGGATTAAAGCAGCTAAATACCGGAGAGAAAAGAAATTACAGCTCAAAAATGTTTACAGCACAAATTGCGCATTGCTATTTTAATTTGCCCCTGAACGCGAGGGATCTACCTGATATCCAGAGTGTTGCCTGGGACTCTCGTACGGCGAGCGTCTGTACGGTGCGCCGCGGGGACTGGGGCTCGTTCTGCGCGGGGTGTGAGCCGGAGACTGACCGTTAAAATACTTCCCACCACCGCCGCCGCCGCCTCTATTACCACCAAACTCTCTCGTTGTGGTATTGGGAGAACATTGTCCGAATCGAGGTCCAAACGACGGCGGTGGGGTTGAAAATGCCCACGGAGGCGATGGAAACATACCCCCCGTCCTGTCGAAGGCTGGAGGGGGGCTTCTGAAGCCTGCGGCCCGCGGACCGGAGCCCTGGCGGGGATGGCGAAACTGTGGTCTTTGCATCGCGTCCTGATCTGTTTTCCAAACCTCAAAAAGACGACTATCTTTATAACGTGGCGCTCTTAAAGCTGTTTTGCACTTAGCATAACAAAACAGCACGACCCGGAACAAGAACTGTCTCTCGGTGATTATCATCTGAATACAGCCAGTGAAAGACTCGGTACTGCCGCCTATCCTCGCGAAGCGTGAAGCGCCCATACACTCTTTAATCATTGAAAGTGCCACTAAACACCATTGAAGAAAAGTTTCAGTGAAGTCCAGACATTCGTTGCCTCAAGTATTTGTAAAAAAAAAAAAAATATATATATATATATATTACAGAAAGCTATCTAAAAATCTTAATGTAAGACTTCCTTCCATATTCAGCAGAAAAAGCTTTGTAAATTAAGTATTTTTTTCATGGCATTACATAGTTTAGAGCATAAGAAACCTATTAAAAATATTAAATGGCATGAATATGGCACTTTTTTTTTTTTTAAATCGCCGACTAATTTTTAGGTTTCAGGATTTTTACGTAAAATTTTGTTTAAGGCTGGTTCTCAACTATGTTATAAAAGGTAAACGAGGTGCTGTTTCATAACAGGAAGTCATATTATAGCTTTAGAATTTCCCTGGTATGTTGCTTTATAACAAATTATTTCAAAATATTCAGATTTAAATGACAATAACATATAACCATATTTCCGTAAAGATTTAAAATGTTTCACTAAATTAATTTTAACCATCTTTAAAGACTTAGGAGGTAGTGTGGTCATGGTGAAACTTCTCCTCAACATTTGGTATCTCTGAAAAGCCCTGGGCTCTGTACAGGACATCCAGGCTTACAACTGTGACATGTGAGGTCTCAGAGAAACCCACAAAATCATGTATAATGTCCAGAAGACAAAACTGCATAGCAGGTTCTTCAGTTTTTATAATTTGTTATTTTAATGTTACTTTTCCTTTCCGCTTTAACTACACATGAAATTCATTAGTAATTTCTGAGTAATAATTATTTTAAACTGTATCAAATTGGAGAATGGAGTGTCAGTAATGTATAACGACAAGATTCAACACTCAATTTTCAGTTAAATGCATTTCATCATTGAGTTCAGAGACGCCACTGTCTAACTCAATTTACTTTAAATAGTATCTGTGCAGTCAAACCGACAATAATCGCTAGAAATGAAGGGTTGCGTTGGTACATTGGAAACTAAACAGTTGTTTCTCTTGAGCTGTCAGTAGAGGTCAGTGTGACCATTACATTTTACAAAGTCCTACTCCTATTGAAAGATAAAGCAATGAGCAGATTTCTGTGTATAACGAATCTCTGCACTTAATAGAAAGCATTAACATGAAAAAAAAATCCCTACACTCTCTGTGTGGAAGGGGCCAAGGGTCCTGTTGTTGTGAATAGTCCTCTGTTGAGGTCACGTCCGTGTTTTATTAGCTGTGCTCTTGAAAACAGATCATAATTCATCAAAGACAAAGTTTTGTGCTGAGAGGATAAGAGGTTTATAGTGAGGAGGAATTATGCTTTCCCAAAGCACTAGAGTTCTGATTCTGGACTGCTGACGGATCGAGTTCTCAAGCATGTTTTCTTTTAATACAATGTTTTGTTCATTTCAAAGCTCTTGTGTCAAAGTGTCGTCGGTGGAGCAGTGTTTGGTTTTGCTGTTATTTAATTTGGAAATCGGCATACCAAGAATGTGTGGCCTTAAAAGGCAATCTAGCTTGAGGCATTACATTTGGGAACTTCCACCGGGACTGCAATGAGAATTTTCTAATTGCCACTACTAAGTATTTTTTGGAAAATAACATAAGTTGTAAATCATGTAATGTAAGTCACGTTGTACATTTGGAGGTCAGTTTTTATATAATTTTTCCTCAACTCAGAAATTAGGTTGGCAGACCAGCTGCAGTGTATTTGTTCTGCCCGAGAAAGACAATGATGACCATTAGTGGGCTAAAGATCAGACGCAGGCTTGACTGGAATAGCCTCAAAATTGAGTCTGAAATTAACAAGCAAGTACATGCACGCCAAAAATCCAGACTGGCACATGAGGTATGCTTTTGTCTGTAAAACGTGAGGCACAAAATGTTTTATGGGACAAAACTGTGTCAATGAAGGCATAGGCCATCTCATTGAGAAACAATGTGGCACTAAGATGAACCATGTTCCCACTAAAGTCTCCCAGGCAAGTGACCTATTTCCTCACACCCTAGATTTCGCTCATGTTCTAGCCCTCCTGTTTACTCAGTTCCCAGACTAACGTTGTCCCACCTCAAATGCCCCTTCATCATCAACTCACCAGACGCTGATCATAATTTTCTTTGTTTACTTTATTTTTGTTGCTGTCCTAAAAATACCCTAAAACGTACGCTCTTGTTATGAAAAGAGTACTCGAAACTAAACGTGTGTGGAAATTTAGCTTTGTTTTTCATTAGACCACACTGCTCATTGAATTGTATTGGTCATTTGCATTCCAAGAGCTGAAATGCAGTCCATCCAATAGGTGGTGATAGATGACCATCTTTGCAAGTAAATCATTCATTCAACCGATTCTTTCAAAATGCTCTATCATTCAGGAACTCACTGGCTGTCTAAAATAGCAACAGTTATTCAAAGAGTTAATGACTGTGTTTGAAAAAGAAGTTGGCTTACTAATATTATTAGGTATTTATTTCATATTAAAAAGGTTATAATTTAAATGTAATCTTAACTTAGCCTACTGTTATTGTCTTGTAATTGTCATGTAACCCACAAGCAATGTTTGTGTCCAAAGTGTCACAAACAAAAATAGGGAATTATGCATATTGATATAGCCAGTCATTGAACTTACAAGCAAGCGATTCTTTAGAAACATAATTATTCAAATTCTTCTGTGAGTTTGTTTGGATGTAGTTTAATTGTCCGAGCAAAACTTATAGTTCTTTGATTTATTGTGTTTAAAATACATCATACTTAACGCAGCCTTATTATTGGTTTTTGAAAATGACCTTTCACGCATTGTGTAACACAGCTCTAAGTGAATGAAAACATCATGCAAAGTAGATCATGTATAAAGTTATTGTCTCTCAAAAGAAAGAGTCGACTCTGAATCACTGAAATGAGTTTTTTAACGAATCCCAAGCCGTTTTGACATCAAAGTAAAACATTCAAATATTGCACGTGCACTCCATCTAGTTCTGAATGAAAATGCTAGTTCATTCTTTGCCACTAGGTGCTGCTTCTGGAGTGTTACCAGATCGCAAAACAGAAGGTCAACATCTTTGTTGACCCTGGAACAACATACATTGTGATTAGCCAATCAGATTTTAAGAACCAGTTTATAGTTTTTGTGAAGTTTAGGCTTACGATCAGTGTTTGGTGCTTGTACATCAGTGTGCAACCTAGTATCACGCCAGGACGTGACATTATCACGTTGGTCCGCTTTGAAAAACGTGTAGCGGTCACGGTTTAG
>JAUMHQ010000046.1:2190917-2207571 GCA_032361165.1 Enteromius paludinosus | reverse complement strand
ATTACAAACTTTCCATTAAGATCCTAAAGAATCATATTAGCTTGTGGAAAATTGCCTTTGTATGACCCCTTTAAGGATAAGTCTGTTTCTCTTTTATACACAATGTGCTGAACATGTTTTCAGAGGACAGGCATCATGTGTTGTTTTAATCATTTCGTCTTTGTAAGGTCAACAAGACGATACAACATTTAAACAAAAATGAAGTACAATACAATTCAAATATTACAATTTAATACAAATTTGTTACAAACTGCCAATGATAATAGAATCATAAGATACATAAATTGTTGACTGCAAAGGAACAGTTGAAAGATTTGAGCTGGGAATGATTTTTCTCACCACAGAGCAGTGAAGAGCACTTTTCTAGAGTGGACGATGTGCATACTTCAGACTTGACTGAAACCACATGTCTGAAGCTCCATCAAATGGAAATGTTTTCACATCTGCTGCTTGGAAAAAGCCTGT
Source organism: Enteromius paludinosus (assembly GCA_032361165.1). Classification (NCBI taxonomy): domain Eukaryota; kingdom Metazoa; phylum Chordata; class Actinopteri; order Cypriniformes; family Cyprinidae; genus Enteromius; species Enteromius paludinosus. The sequence continues at coordinate 2,207,106 of JAUMHQ010000046.1, read as the reverse complement.
GAAAATGAATTAATATCTAGAAGAATTTCAGTTGATGTGATAGATGTACAAGCACTGAGCAAATCACTATATGCGTTAAAAGTTATTTCTTACTGCATGCTTAAACGTGGAAATCACCACGACATCAAAATCAATTCGAATATTGCATTGATTATTATTATCATTTTTTTTTTCTTCTGTGGGCATCAATAGTTTTATTAAATGATAGATTTGTAGCAAGACATTCATAAGACTGGAGTTGTGTGAGTTACTTGGGGATTATTGTGATGTTTTTATCAGCTGTTTGGATTCTGATTCTGACAGCACCCATTCACAGCAGAGGATCCCCTTGTGAGCAAGTGATGTATTGCTAAATTCCTCCAAATCTGTTCGAACCAGTTAATCAAAATTCACCTAGATTTTCAATGACCTGAGGTTGAGTATTTCCATCAGCTCTTTATTCCTTTAACAGTATGAGTTTAGTTTCTGTGCTTTGCATTCGCATAAAAAAAAGGTCCAGCATCACAGATATCCAAGAGGTGCACTGCTTTGTCACCGTCATGACGATTTAAACACCAGGGAGTTGCTGTTTGTGCCCCAGAGGTCACCTTGATCTAGAGACCGGTAGGAGGCTGGTGGACGTCAACATCCCACCACATGAAAAAGCCTATTGATTGAAGAAGCTACCTCTGATGCCTCTATGACTCATCTATAGGAAAGCGGCGGAAGATCAAGGGGGATAAAAACACTGCATTAAACATGGAGTTTTTCCTGTTAATTCCGCTCTTCTATTGTACCACTAAAGCCGAGAGCATTACTGTGATTCTCATGTGAAAGTTTGTTTAGCTATCACATCAAAGCATCTGAAATGATTGTCACATGGGATGCACATTAGCCTATCATCTTGCTGAAACAGCCTACTGCTCTGGAACCACTGAGGAAATTAGCTTGTTTATGACTTGCATTTACATTGTTTAGTTCATGTGGCCTGCAGCTGCATTTGTCCTTCCGGATGGAGCACACACGCTCTCTTTCCGAGGTCATACAGTTGTATTCTTGAATATGGCGTGAGTTTTGTGAGTGTGTAACCTCACTTTTCTCTGTAACAGGTTCCCAGACTCCAGAGGGAGCAGCACGGATTAACAGGATGAAGACTCTTCGCCTTTCTCCTTGTCAGCTGCGGCCATCGCTGCTTTGGTAAGACACACGTTTTATACAGAGGTAATGAAAAGTTTATAGAAAACAGGTGGACATTAAACGAGTTCCACAGTGTCAGTCTCAGCTGCGTCCCATTGTGTGTGAGCTAAAACACATTCAAGAAATGTGAACACGAGCGCCCAGTAAAATGTTTCTCCATTGATTTACGTGAGTTGTGGTGTCTAATAGCCTAATGGATAGGGAGTTGGACTGGTATCCCAAAGGTTGTGGGTTTGAGTCTCAGGTCCGGCAGGGAGTGAAAAACCTTCAATACTACAGCTGAGCTTAATAATCTTGCAGTTTAGAGTTCAGTGCACGTCATCAGATGTTGTGGACACAACTGGTGACTCATGAATATGACCACATTGGAAGAACGTGAACTATGAATTTATAATTGAGAGTGCTTTGGCTAAAGAAATACTTCAAAGTACAAATTACTCTCCTGAAATGAAGACCTAAACCAGGTGCTTCATGCTAAAAAAAAATCTGACGTCATTTCCATTCCCAAAGTCATGCTGAACGTTTACTGTGACGTCACATCTCAGAGAAGAGTAGCACCTCCCACCCCATGCTTTTTTTTTTACAGCGGTGCAGAGAGCAAAGTTGTGAAAGAGACTACGCAGAAGGAATCCCCTCTTACCTCACTTTATCTCTTTCCCACAGATGAACACTTATTGACACAGCTAGATGTGTGGGCAGCTCCGTTAGAGGATGTCTGCATACGTGGGTGCTTGCGTACATGTGTTTATACCGTTTTGCGTCCATAACGTCCCCGTCGGAGCATGCACGAATGCGTCTGTGCGCATCTCACTTCTATCTGTGGCTAGATGTAACGGATGAAACATTCCTTGACCACACTATGTGGGCACCATCAGCATCATTATCATCATCCCTGAGACATGGAATGGACGGCAGGGTGTAGGTACACACAGTGTGAGGGCCACTAATATGAGAATGACACCTCTCTGCCCACACATGGCCTGTTCCTCACCAATCAGAGTCACTCACAGAGGCATGCAGGGTGGGCGGCCGTATCACGCAGGCTAAGTAATGAAGGTGTTGATGGAGAACACCACCGTTTTCACACGTCACGCCGGGCAGATTGGTCATATGGTGAAAATAAAATGACCCGTGTCATCAGTACACATATACCGAAATAGATCACATGAAATGGTACCGTTTTAATTAATCAAAATTCTCCCTGAAGGCTGCCTACCGGTGTCCACAAGGGCCATTTTTGTGATTAAGCCTATATTCCTATAATGATTACACCCGCTCCCCAAACACACACACACACACACACTGAACCACATGCCCAATTACCAGGTCTCTTATTAGCTTTAGATTAATGATCCCCTGAGGCTTCTCTTGTGTGAAAGAGCGCAGCCCCACCAACCCACACACTGCTCACACACATGGGCATTTTAATTGGCAGCAAAATCCAACCATAGTAATGCTCTTACAAGTCTGAGTCATCCTCACAGCACTGCATGCAAAACACAGCGCTATTAACTTTCAAGTGCGTTTGTGTGTTGATAGTTCGATATGCTTTCTAATGTGAGGAGCGATAAAGCTCAGCCGAATCCTAATGACTGGTTTTTAATGAGAAGTAGCCTGGTATGGAATGCTTCTAAAAAAGTGACCGTGTACTCCGTTAACCCTTTAATTTGACCTGTAACCAGACTTTAAGACTCACTATCGCCATCTGTGGATGAGACATAAAATTGCAACGACCTCCTTACAATATGCACATGATGTAAACACACAAGGAACCTTTGACGGGAGACTGAAATATCCTATATTGGAAATTGGAAATCTCTATGGTAAGCGGTAAAATGCAAGAAAGCAATTCTGAATGTGTTCAAGTAGTGTAGTGATTTTAAAGAAAAGCGTATAACGTTATATTTATGCTAATATACCAAGCTGCTTGAACTACCAAAATCTCCTTAAACGTGCTGATACCATTACAATAAATATAGGTGATTCATCATAAATAGCCTGTAACTTTAATAAAATGTATATTTATGTAATATGTCACACAGGGACATGTGGGAATTTTCTTTTAGTTTAGTTACATTACATAATCCATAGTTTTTATCTTCAAAACTCATAAACTGTAAAGTTTTTTTACTGTAAATTTACATGTAATGCGATGTTAAACCATACATTTTTCACTGTTTATGGTGGTGCATATGGCCACTTACAGTTATTCTATTATTTGTACAATGTCATAAAAAAATTTGCAGTGCGTAATGTTGTGAGGATGCTTTGTTCTTCTGTTTTACCATTAATGTGATGAAGATCAATAGACTCAAATAACAAGATGGTCTATGCTTAATGACAGTAAGAGTGAATGAGTCAGAAAATGAGCAAATCGGAGCCTGGTCTGACTCACAGGTTTTTTTTTTCTTCTCACTTTTAATCTACCAAAACATGATCTACATTAGTTGAGAGAAAATGTTAAAAGGTTAAGGTTGTTTACGGTTTAATTCAGTGCATCGCCACTCATTTCTTAAAGGCATACTGTAGTTGTCAAATGTGTATATCGTCCCTTTTACACTAACTCTCTCTATTTAGCCCTGCTCTGTTGTAATATACTACTTTTGAATGAAACACTAAAAATTTAACGAAGACCACACCGCACATGTTGCCAAAATGAAGTTGTGATCAAGAAACCATGTGGTGCCAGAGACCTCGATGGAGAACAGGTTTGGAGGATCAAAGGCGGAGACATTTACCCGTTTCCTTCTGTGTATTTGTGAGACAAGCATATGTGCCAGTAATACAGGATGGAGGATGTCTGAAGGGAATAAAACGGTTCAGTTTTTGCTGAGGGGGAACTCAAATAAAACCACACAGCTGACTCAGACACCCTCCATCCAACCACAACACACAATCTGCTGCCATAGAGCATTAGAGCATTACACCTGGGCACACAACCACAGATTTACAGTCACACCCCACCATGCTCTGCAGCCATGTCATTGACCGCAAACCCACTGGCACCTGGGAACAGCTCATTTTGTCTAACTTACTGCCAGTGTGAGCATGTCTCTAACAGTCATCTCCAGGCCAACGTTCCCCTAGCATGATTGTGACATCGAACATAATGAGGATTCTGACAGAGCCGAGCATCATGTGCACCTGTTACGAGCATCACACCTGTGATCGTGACTGATGAGTTCTGAGCAAATCACTCCATAGGGGTTTGAACAAGGTCCTGTACTTGCCATTAACATGCGATCAGATCAAGTGAAGCGGATCATCACCAAATCAAAACGGGGAGCGTTTACATTTGTCCACAGCAACCAGCTTCTGTACAATTTATCGAAAACATAATTATAATTACAATGACCTAATCATACAAATTTTATTTGACAATATGCTAAAGCTTTCTCTTTATGACATACTTTTGCAGTCAAAAGCCAATCACGGATGAGCAAATTAATGCAAAGGCACTTAAATTAGGAATAAGTAAATAGCTTTATTAATAGTTAATGAGAGCTTTTGGTGAAAGTGCAGAGCTCAGCCAATGAGCTCCTGACGAACTGATGTGAATGAAGTGGGAGTGGGTGGAGATATATCCATGGAAGGATGTAGACTTGAAAGGACAAGCCGCAGGTCAAAGGTCAAACCAAGCGTTTCTAAATGGGATGGTTGAGCTTAGGAGGATTGATCTTGTCACCTAGCAACTGTGACGAGTGGTAGCAATGTTTGTACTGGACTTGAAAGTGATAAACTGACAAACAAGGTTCACAACCTGTCTAAATATGCATGCTTTTTGTGCAAAGTACAAAGTTCCAGAGATTTTTTTTTTGGAGTATGGCCCTGTATGCCGCCATAAAAAGCACAGTGTCTACCACCAAAATCTGATAGCAAGAGCACTCCCATCAAAATGCTTTATTTGGGTTACGGAAGTCATCAACAATGCTGCATAGGACTTTCCAAACAACCCAGCATTAAGGAAACAGTGGGTGATGTGTGTTTCTCCGGGTCAGCAACAGAGTTTTGAAAGTGTGTTTTATTTCATGGCATTTCAGTGCTAGATGTTTTATAAACTTAAATAAAATTTAATACAAAGTAGCTTTGCCCACGGCACGCCTCCAGGAGCTGAACTGTTTCCAGAGAGAAGAGGTATAGCTGTATGTGTCTTTTACAAATCTGTTCAAACTACAGACCATTTTGAGATATGAAGGATGCAGTATAGTCTATAGGTACTCAAGATGAGATGAGTGTGTGTGTCACATGTTGGTAAGATATGAGTCAACCTTTGAACTGCTTTAAAACACTTTTTAAAAACATTGTATTATTAGATATTCAAGTAAGTTGTAATCAGGTATCTTATCTCATGACGTCAATTGTGCAATGAATTTTGGGAAAGGATCAATTTGTTGCAGTCTTTGTGGCCCATGCAGGAAATTTATGACACATTTCAAGGCTGCATTTGAAGGAGCCTTAGGCCTTGTCCACACATTTTAGTTTGAAAATACATCTTTTTCTTCGTTTTGCCCTTCCATCCATGCTGAGACAGTGTTTTTTTTTTTTTTGTCAAGGAAGAAAGCTTTTTGAAAATGCTCTCCAAAGGGAATTAATTAGAAAATTCATTTTCACAAACCAAAGCTTTTGAAAAGAAAACAATACATGTTTTGTCATGCGACACGTATCATACCAACAAATATGTTTATACCGGTATTGCAACTGTATTGTGCAGATGTGTTATTTTGTACACTCTTCCTATCACAGTCCTGCAAAGATGACAGTAAATTTACTCGCAACATGAGGGCATTTGCCTTTTAGATCAGACATACAATCACGAGTAAGTGTGACCTGAACACATCACTGAATGCTGAGATATTTTCCTAAATAAATAAAAAGATCTGTCAAGGACAATTGCATGAAAATTTATCGTGGCTGTTTCATCTGTGTCGTCTACGAGGGCTCTACGTATGCACAGTATTGTGAATGCAAGGTTTTCGGACACTAAACCAAAAATGCATTTTCAAATGTATCTGAACTAATATGGACTTAGCCTTAGAAATGGGCCAGTTTTCATCACACTGCTGTGAGGCATTTGGTGAATGAATGCGTTCCCTGAATTGGGACACAGTTTTTATAATGTAATTAAAATGTCATAACTGGGCCTTTCAGGGAATATTTGACTTTGTTTCTGGTGATTAGGCGTATAGGTAGGATGTTCAACAAGAGATCCAACTTTAAGGGATGTTGTAAACATAGTTTCGGGAGGAACGCTAGCCACAGCTTTATACCTAATCAGCCTATTAATCGTTATCCAATCTGGTTCGTCTGCCTGCGCCTCATTTACTTCCCTTCCTCATCTAGCTTCGCTTCCCTCCACCTCCCCTTCTCCGCCTACTTCGCACCTTCCGCGGGGGGCAAGAGGGGTCTGTGTCTGGCTCTACCCTCGCTAGGGGTACAACCAGTAGGGCTCGGGGTCCACCGGGCTCCCGGCTCGCCCCCGTGGACAGCACGCCAAACCTGCTTTATACATTTTCTATGAGGAAGTGCGAACTCGTGACAGTGACTTCAAAGTCAAGACTTTTTAACTTTCGGAATGCATGTTTTGATTTTATTGTGTGCAGTTATTATGTTTAATAAATGGCATTGCTATGAATTCAATATATTTCTTATTAAATTAAACTATATAACTGTGAGTAGTCGCACTGCATCTACCAATAGGTAATATGGAGCTGCACTGTCGACTTTGACATGTGCTGTCCTTATTCCACAGCCTCTTAGAATAAGCTGCACATCAACATGGCACTGAATGTAAATAAATGAATAGCACCTGCTTCCCTAAGAATTATGTCTCCAACAGTGACACTGCTGAGCTCATTTGTGATTATCTCCTGGAGAGCAGTGATGAGTGTTCAGAATTATACAATACAACAAAGTAGTGGAGGGAAATGTGCGGTCCAGTTTTTGACTCACAGAGGAACCTGAGGAGACTGGCAGAGGACATATGGCTCATACCCCCTGTAGTTGGGCCATAGCGTTCTCTGATGTGGCTGATTACACATCAACATCCAGAACAAAGAGAGCAAAACAGAGAGCACTCCATGTGGTCAAGCATGCGTGACAGTCTTTAATTATCAAAGGTTGGAGTGGGATGTTGGATTGTTTATCGCTGCACGGTCATTGAAAAGTGGGAAAAAACATCCCATATCCCCATATCTGTGAGTGAAGCCTTGTTTAGGCATGGCAAGAGGATGGCACACGGCCCTAGCCCATGGCACATAATGCTATCAATTGTAAAGGAAAAGCTTTTACAGTCCCTGCATCCACATGTAAACACTGTGCCCTAACTGACAGTGTTTTTGTTCAAAAGCAAAGCAAAACCATGTAATATAAATACGTGAAATTGATAACTGGTCCTGGTAAGGTGAGGACACAATAGTTCCCTCTTCATGTGCGTTCACATTTCTGTATTGGGTAGTGTCCAGCTGGCAGCAACATCTTCTGAATGACAAGGGGGAGAAGAGAGTACGATTAAACCTTCTCAGGAAAACAATCAAAGGTAATGAAACACGAAGCTGGCGATCCTTTCTCAAGATGGCCTGAAAGGGCTTTCCTCGATCTCTCTGTTACATAAAAACATATTTGTGGCACTTTGTCATGTTTAAAGAAAACACATGTCTGGAAGCCGTTCGGGGTTACTGGTCTGAATATTCAGCTCAGCTGCATAATCTATTATGCAGTTTATATGCGGATATATTTCAGGGCAACCCTTCCAGTGCCATGGAAACCAATAAAAAAACATTGGCGCTGGCTTAATAGTCAATTCCTCCAGAATGACATCTAAAACCTGTCGCACAGGTTCACGTGTACTTCTGTTCATTTATTTTTTCATTTTAGAAAAAGTATTGTCATGACGAAAAAGTGCGTAGTCTCGGCTCATCTGACCTCCCACTTTCTACACTGAATCATACGGATGAATACAACAAGTGAATATTGGGATACAAATTCAAAAAGGTGATCATATGATAAGACAATTGTTCAAAGACAATCTTTAGAAAATGTCGTTTTCATTTCATCTTGCATGTAAGGCAGCGTTTGTAAGCTCAGTGCTGCTTTGCCTACAGCCTTTACCGGGGAAACCTCTCGTTTCTCGTTTTCCTGCTGGCAGAGAATGAGTCTGCATTTTTAATAAATCCGTCTGATTTACGCCTCAAAGAGATTTAGCAAAAAACAAACTACTCTAGAAGGACTTAGCTGTTGTTATTGATTCTATTGGGATGCCTACCGGAAGTTAAGTTAGGGCCACAAAATCGCGCATGCTCAGTGTCGTTGAAACCGTTTATGACCGTTTATAGCTTATAGCCAAGACAATAAAGTACATATAGCTTTTGTTTAGTCAAGGTTTTGCAGGTATTTCTTTCCATCGGTGCAGTAACGTACAGAACACCTCTGTCATTTGAATACAGCCTTTTCAAAACAACGCAAATGAGTTCTAGAAAACATGTTAGAATTCTGTTCCAACCACACACTTCATTATAGGAGAGGTCAATAATGGATTCAGATCAGCGAGGCTTTTTACGAGTAGCATATACATGAGACAAATGCACTGCAACCGCACCGCAGTACATGAAGAACTATAAGTTAGAAGCATCGACACATAATAAGCTGAGCTGAGAGTGTGGGAGACGGAATAGGTGTAGGTGAGCTGTAGGGTAACCTTTTGAGGCAGATCTATAATGAAGTTATTATTTTCCTTCTCTCTATGTAGTGAAGTGGGCAGAGCCGGCGTGTGAGAGAGAGAAAGAGAGAGAGAAAGAGAGGCCTGGCTTTCTAAGTGGGATGCATTTCAGGGTGGGCATGTGGTGGGGGGACAGGTCGCCACCACCGGGACGAGAAGAAACATGGTGCTGCCTCGTGACAGATGTGTCATCATCAGCGCTCCAGCCGCAGCCAATGTCAGCCCTGTATTGTGGATGTCAAAGGAAGCGGTTAGCTTCTTGATCACTAAACTCTTTTATACAACAAGATCCAGAAATCCAAAACGGACAGAGTTTTCAAACAAACCTTTCCCAGCCGCTTATCCCACAGAAAGCCTACTCAGACCAACCGGGCCCTTGATTGGCCGCATCATCGTCACCAAGCAGGCTGTAGCCAATCCCTTTGAATCCATAAGGGAAGTGGTTAACCTCTTGATCACTAGGTATATAATAGGATTCAGAAAACTGACAGGCCTTTCAAACAAACCTGGAGCAGAAGTTTATTCCAGAGGAAGTGTTCTGAAATCCTCCGACATTTAGAGGTAATTAGGACTTGGAACTCACGCATGCTGTTTACTTCAGCCCTTAAAATCCGACGAGCATTTGACAAGCTCGTAAACTCCGTAACAGAGAGTGAGGCATTAAACGTACCCCTCCAAAATTGGCTCACTCTGGCGTGAACACTGAGATCCACGTATAAAGTTCAACACAACATGTTTGGCTTTTTAATTACAGCCTCTCCCACAGTACGGCATCGTTACAAAGCTCGTGATATGTGAGAGACTCTCCGTTTGGCCCGTCTGACATTTTAGCAAATATGTCGGTACAGTGTGTGTGCAATCTGTGGTAATTAGCAAGGTCAGGACCACCCACCACACACGTTTTTTCTCAATAATTGCGCGCGACGTGTTCTTAAGAGTGAAAAGCCCTACTGAAGACATATAAGCGGTAATATACCCTCCCCCTCTTAGTCCCTCTTCCAACAGCCTACATCCTTCACGAGCCCCCACACAGTGTGCGCCATGTCCTTAACCGATGTGCGTTACTCACCGCGAAGAGAAGTGTGGCCTTTCAGGAAAGTTACAGCTGCGGTTTGATCTAACGTTGCACAGTCTCTGACAAACACTGACAAACCAGCATGACTACTTTGGTTTGTACATGTGCAGTTGTGAGTGAGAGATTTGTTTCTTTTTGCATGACCAGTCAGGCTGTGTGTGTGTGTGTGTGTGTGCATGTGCAGTATGTGGAGGTGGCACACATGGCATTACACTTTAATCACCCACTATAGCTGTAGGAGTGAGTCAGCATCTCCAGTCTCATCAGAGGAAGGATGCATCCTGAGCCCAGCTGACACTCCACCATACACAACTCCATAACCGGCTCGATGCTTCTCCCTGCTACTCGGTACAGGCTGTGCTGATGCTCAGGACACAAATCCCAGAGTGCCAGGACTGGGAGAACTTCAATTTGAATTAAACTGGCCATGGCCCCACAGGATGCTGAGTAGGAATGGTATAAAGAGGAGTTTACTGACCTGCAATTCAAAAAAATTAAACACAGTCACACAGCTGGCATTAGTCCCATAGAAATTTTAACACAAAATAATGACTAACTATTGCAATTTATTAATTGAATTTATTTTCTAAACAGATAAGACATACAAGTGAACAGCTTTAACGTCTTTGAATTATGCCATAAAATACAACCTAATGTCCACCACATTTTTTTCCAGACGACCCTGCATATGCTGTTTAGGCATGTTTTGAAGCTGGCACGTTGCTGGTCTTAAGGTGGTCAGACCAGGGAAATACAGTAGTCAACATTTGAAGTGGATCAAAACCTTTGTATATATGTGTATATATATATATATATATATATCACCTCCACCTGCAGTTACTCTCCACACTCATCAGTAACCACATAAATCCACACGCCATTCCTTAGTCACTGTCCGTGCTTGTTTAGTGCTAGTTGGACTTAAATCTGTCAAGAACTCTCTCCAAGACTTACCTGATATGCTTACCTTGTGATTACCCTTGTGTTCTGGGATCACTGTGTTCTCCCCAGGCTCCTTGGAATCCCACTCAGTGTCTCCAGCATTGCACTGTACCCCTTTTCGGACGGGACTAGTTTTCTAAACTACTGTACGTGTGAGCTTCGATTCTTATCACCTGTCGTCCGTGATTTTCATGTACCATTTCTGACAGGACTACCACCTCCGTGTTTATTACAGGTGAGCGGGTCTGTTTTGTAGATCTGGGCGTCACAGAGATCACGCGCTCTGTATGCGTGCATTGCTATATTGATTTATATATTCGGAATATTTCATAATCGGTTTTTTTTCCCCACATATGGCACATGTGCGTGCTCGAGACACGCCAGGCTTCGTGCACGTTGCTTGACAGTGTGTGCTTCCATCCGTCGCATTTTACTTTAGATATGTTTCTTTATGTATCCTTTGGAATGCATTTGTATTAGATGCACGAAACCTGCACGCTTACAGACTGTAAATGACAGTCACGTGTGCTTTGTGTTTGTTTGTCCTGAAGCGTCTGTGGTTTAATGTGGTTTAATGCACTTGCATTTTCAAATGCTTTTATACGAAACTGATGTGCACACTGTCAGTTTTGTTTTCAGAGCAAAACATCTGATATAAAGAAAGAGATCCGTGCATTAGTCTGAATGCAGTCTGTTAAAGCTGCCACTGTCTATGATCTCATCAGTAATAATCAAGCGGCAATAATGCAGAAGTCGAAAACTATTTCTGTAAACTTTTGTATACTCAAAGAGCACTTTTTAAAATAAGTAATAGTTTTAAACGAGTTGCCTGTTCATATAATGATAAAGAAAAATTAATTTTGCACAAAATAAATTTGGTTTAAAATGTAGCCATATGCAGTAATATTGAAGAAGGATGTGATGTTCTCCTGGCTTCACAGACAAGGCTCAAACTAGTCACAGACTAAAATGCATGTTTGAACTGCTTCAACTGAAAATATCTTGCTCTGAAATATCTTAAATTTTTGTAAAAGAAGCATTAATATAATTTATTATTCATTATTAACTAAGGCCTAGTCCTGGCTTTAGTTTGTGAAACTAAATAATAAAATAATAAATAAAAATGTATTATTTATTATTAATTAATAATTTTATTATTTAATAAAAATAAAATAATCTTATTGAATTTAATTGTGAAACCAAGATTCACAACCCTACTTTTAAGATGGCAGTACAGACACAGATATCTCAAATATAATAGGGCTTTACTTTTAGTTATTATTTAAGTAGCACACAAATTCTGAATTCCTTTGGCAGAATTCAAATGAGCCATTTTAATCCAGATTAATCTAGATTATTTTCAAAATTAATTTAGATTAAAAAATGTATCTGCCCACCCTACTTCTAACGTTATGCCTACAAACGATCCATCCATTGCTCTATTCACCTGTGTTCATCTGACTTTTTATTCACCTGTGTTCATCTGAATTTGTTTACCCGTACTGCAAAAATACTTGTGTTGATTGATACATACATGCTGTGTTGAGTCTGCTTCCTAACATAGGAACGTGGGGAGAAACACAAGATAAAGTCAAATTGTTTTTTTACCTATGGACTGAGTTGACAAGAGTGATGTAGAAGTTTTCAGCATGAAGCTTACACGGGTGATGTACCTGTGAGAAAATGGATTTCGCAGAAATGATCTCAGGAAAAAAAGTGTTTTAAAGCTTGTTGTTTTGTAGAACATCACAGTTATATAGCCTATGCTGTTAGGCCTGTAGATATGGAGTACTTGTTATTTAATAAATCTAATTATATTTTTTTAGAGTGACATCATTTTTTCTCAAACAAAGTCAAGTGGGATAACACCCCCAGGGGGCAATGGGTGATTACTGTAGCCTAATAATTCGGTTATGAACATCAAACTCTTAGTTTGTTGAATAAAAATATTTGGACTTTATATTTAAAAAATTACATATTTAAAAAAATAAATAAAGGTGAGTCCATGAAGTCAAGTTTTGGATTATGGAGACACAGGTGAAAAATAATTAACTAATAATCACAACGACACACAGGAAAAACCATATAAGGGTAAAACACGTGGGAACAACCAAAATAAACACAAGAAGGCAAGAAAACAAGACTAAAACCAGACAGACATGTTACACTACTACTACTACTACTACTAATTTTTATTATTATCACAAATTAAGTTTTTTTTAAACTTTTTATCCCTGATAGTATTAATGTTTCATTCATATATATATATATATTATTATTATTATATATATAATATTATATAAAATACACAAGAGAAAATAGACAGTAGACTCTGTATGTACGTACATATCTAATTATTCATATGATACAGGGAATTAGAAAGCAATCAAGAATTACAATTATGTTTAAAAGATATTGGAATTCATCATTACGCCAATAGGTGAGTCATTGAACGCACAAAAACTCTCTGTGTCCCAGTCTGCATACGATCCACCCTATCTGCCCTAAATAGTACTGAAAATTACTAACATCACATAGAGTTTAGGATGGATAATATGCCCACTCGGACACAGACACTGCTTCATTCAGTAAAGAAACAAGTGACTGACATGAGTGATTCACGTAATCATTCACTTAACTGATTTGTTCAAAATAGTGAATCATTACATTGTGTTGCTGAGTGATGCGATGGCTGAATTGTTTTTGTTTGGAACTGGCGGAGCACAAATAGTAAGTAACTATCAGTATTGTGTCTAAAATGTATGATCTTCAGTATCACCTTTTGATAACTAGTTGTCATGTTATTAAAAGCAATATCACGAGAAAGCGTGCTGTTGTTCATAAATATCAGCGGCCTCGTGCCAGTCCTGCAGATATCCACAACAACGGTCTTTGTCTTAATTATCATACACCACCGTAAATTCACAAGGCCGTGAAAACAAAATCTCACTTGAAACAAGTGAGATTCAAGGGTATAAAATTAACGAGCACAGGAAGTTACAATGCACGCAATTCCCGCCATACAGCTGTAGTCTCCGCAAGTGAGAAACGAATTGTAATCAAATTAGAATCTACAAGGCTAATATTCATGTTTGTGTTTTAGCCTTGGGTCAGTAGCGCTGATGAATATGGATGCTCTTTTGCTGTAATTTAATTTGCTGCAATCCACTGAGGACATTCAGGGCACAATACAAGCAGCAGTTCATAAACATTCCAGAATTCAAACTCGACTTACCCTAGAGAACCTTAAAATGAACACTGACATAAACAAAAGAGAAGCAACGCACAAAGCTGTCACACCGCAGGGTAGAGGGGAGGCTGTGTGAAAAAGGGCCTATCAACAGCGCTCAACATTTTTGCAAGAAATAATATTTAGACAGTCCCAGAGGGAGCATGAGGTCAACGCATCAGAAGACAATGGCTGCCTATTTCATCCACGTCACTTCCCTATGCCTTGAATAACACTAGGACAACACCAGCCCTCAATGAATGAGACTCGCATCAGAGCCTGTCCTCAAACCTGTCCGCTATCCCAACAGGACAACTCAAGCATGAACATCCTAAGCTTTAAAGAGAGGCATTTTCTTCTTCCTGCTCTTTTTTTCTTATCTCCTAGCAAACTCAAAACTGTACCCACCCCTTTTTTGGGGGGGCTTTAATCTTCGTAGACATTTTTATGCAATATTGAAAATATGAAAAACTATTTGAATACATAAAAACATTGGCAAAGTGTATTCAACTATTGTGCATAAGTACTTATTATTATAAAAAGATCCAGTATCATGTCTTTGACCCACATGGTATTCAATGTGACAGTCCTGGCAATCATTATTTTTACACACACTGTACTATTATCCATTGGGATCCATAAAAGCTTGTTTTTCTCAAAATATCTTCGCTTTGTTCAGCAACTTGTGCTTATTTAAAGTCATGAATAATTACACGGTAAGTGCTTTGCTGAGTGATGTTGAACAGTCCTGTCAGAGCGGGACTTTCATGGCATTTGATTGGTAAATATTGCGCCACCCTCTGAGCTGCCTCACCATGAGCCACTCCAACCAAGTGTTTCCGAAAGAAGCACTGACTAACCTGTCAACGGGGTCACTGCACTTTGTCTGTTTGCAGAAACCTTTCCTTATTTATCTTCTTTCACTCAATCTGCTGGCTCTGTGCTCCCCCTTTGCACCAGTTTTTTTTTTTTATTCAGATAAGGTCCGTGTTACGCATAGAGGCCCGCTTTGCCCATTTGTGACATGGAAAAAGAGTTTACTATAGCTTACTATGTTATACAAACGAAATGTGTTCGGAATGTAGATTCATCAAACGAACAGCATGCACCACTTCCTTTGCCTGAAGTGACTCTGTTGTTGTTTACTTTGAGCACAGGAGGGAAACAGAATTATAATGTGTCTCGGAGAGAACAGGGGATCTTAAATTGCCATTAATTTGCATTTGATTGCTGGTGTCTTCTGGGAAATTTTTAATATTAAGTTGAAGCAAGATGCATTCAAAACAACTATAAAACAAACAGAAAAAAATATTGTGCAAATTGTCTGAGGGAGGACAAGAAATGTCAGTGGAAGAAAACTATGTTTATTTCTTTAATAACTAAGTGGCCTTCGCTTATTAGGTTTTCTACAAAAATATCTGTGGCATTCATTGCTGTGGGATATTTACACTCTAGCTGAATGACTTCTATTAAAAGATACTGTTGATTGTTGTGTCTTTTTTTGATGCAGTGACGTTAAAACAGTGATAAAGAGTCAAAAGCTGCAAGCTAAAATCCAAATTACAAGCTTTGATTTGTGAGCATGCTTATTATGTGATAAAGCATAGATTTAACTCTAAAACTGTCAAACTTCAATGTCAATGGCATTTAAATAAGATATTTGAATCATCTACTTTGAAACCCATGTGTGAGGTTCAGCTAAATGTACTTTGCACCACAGGGCTTTTTACACAACACCGTTTTAAACTTAAAACAGAAAACCTTTCATTTAAGCCGGGTTCAGACTATAGGAGCTTTAAAATCCTAACCAATTAAAGGGATAGTTCACCCAAAAATGAAAATTAGATGTTTATTTGCTTACCCCCAACGCATCCAAGATGTAGGTGACTTTGTTTCCTCAGCAGAACACAAATGAAGATTGGCAGTCTGGTAGTCATTTAATGGAAGTGGATGGGCACCAAACCTAGCACCAGACTTTTCAAAGTAAAAAAAACATTCACAGACAAATCCAGATTACACCCCGCGGCTTGTGACGATACATTGATGTCTTAAG
>JAUMHQ010000046.1:2167804-2190817 GCA_032361165.1 Enteromius paludinosus | reverse complement strand
TAAAAATCTTCGTTTGTGTTCTGCTGAGGAAACAAAGTCACCTACATCTTGGATGCCCTGGGGGTAAGCAAATAGACATCTAATTTTCATTTTTGGGTGAACTATCCCTTTAAGGTGATTATAACATATGCACAAGGAGAATCTCAACAGATTTTCTTCCCTACAAGATTTGAACATTTTGGCACATTGCACACAAGATATTCTTAAAGTATGCATTAAATCAAATTTGACAATGTTTATTTTGTTTGTGCACATTGTTAATGTTGAGGTAAACAATTAATCTGTGAATTAATCTTCTGGAAAAAAAAATTGTTTTGGTAATTTCTTTATCTAAATCTAATCATTTGCTTCCAATCCGGAATGACGCTCCTGCTCCAATGACGCCAGTTTGACGGCTTGGGCAGAATTTCACTTCACCACGCCCCCCTCCAACATTTAGTTTGCTGCGAGTGAGAGATGAGAGGAACAGCGCAAAAATGAAACCCCGCCCTCTCTGGCCAGCCAGATTAACAGTGTGAGCAAAGCATCGTATATGTGGTGAAAATCCGGCCACTTCGACAGCATTGGCAATGTTTCTGGCGTTGTATGTTGCCATGGGAACGGGGACGTTTGATCTGCTGATCTTCCAGTATTCCCGATAAATGGTCGCTTGTATGGCTCTCATACACCGGGAGTGTTTGGAGGACGTGGTTTGCTATTTGCCAATTGCCTATAATATAGTGTGTGGTTATGGTCACGTCTTGTGGCATGGGACGTCCATCCATCTGTGGTGATTGCGATGGATTCAGCAGTACACACAGTACAGTGTGTTCACGTGTGGTTGATCACTTCTCACTTCTGTGTGTGTGCACTTAGATGGGTTAAATGCAGAGCACAAATTCCTAGTATCAGAACCATACCTGGCCACATGTCACATCCTTTCCTTTCCATTCCTTTAGCCTTTGTTGAAGTTTTGGTAGCACATTTTGCGAGAAACGCGCCTGGCTTGGTAATAGATAACGGGACTCGAGAGCACACAGAGTAAATACTTGAACCCCTCGTTATCGACAACCGAAAATGGTCGCATATCCAGTGACATAAAAATTGCAATTGCATTTGTATTTTTCTGTGCTTGATCTGAATTCGCTGGAAATTTAGCTTGGAAGAAACTAGGTAGTGTAGGCTGCTGCTGGGTTGTTTTCTGATGGTGCCGTAGGATATGCATCTGCATGTTGGTTGTGTTGTCTGTCACTTGGGAAAGATTCTTAAAGCACTTACGGCAAATTGTGTGGGTCTTGTCGACTACACGATTGCCATCCTTTATCTCCACGGAATTCGGACATCCTACATCCGCCATATTGATGATGTCACGTGTCACGCGTCGTCACAACAGCGCAATAATTTAAACTTTCAATAAGTCATCCATTTATTTAGATTGTGTTAAACAAGTGTACTTTAATAACAACAAATAAAGTTTCCATCCTGAGGTGCTTACACTTAAAATGAGCCACATCTCCACTTTCCTGCCAAGGACACGAAATAAGCAGATGAAGAAGATGCATCTCGGCAAGATGAATGCTAGTCTTGTTGTTTTCTTCATCGCTGGAGCTGCTGCTTGAAATATCCATGTTTTCTCGCTAACAAGAAACTATGCTTCTAACCACAATTCAAGAACTGCAGTTCCAACCAAGCGGTTTTCAAATGTGTGTTTGAACTAAAGTTTTGGGAAACATCACATCGTTGAACCATGTTGGTAACAAATTTGGGAAATGCAAGATTCGATCTGAAAACACCTCACCTTATGCGATAATGGGTGTTATCGTTATCATGTAAACAATAAAAATGTGAATTTGTGAAAACTGCAACATCATGCACATGTTCATTATGTTTTCAGTCTATAGAGATGTGCACAGGTATGGTGTTTTTTGCTTTTTTTACAAATTGACATCACCAACTACTGGCTTGGCATCCATAATGCAGCTCAATATTGAACACTTTTCAAAAACGTAAAGGCAAAACATTTCTGTTTTTAACACATTGTCATCGTTGTTTGGTAAAAAAAAAAAAAGATACTTTAGTATAGCGCTAATTAGAATAGGCAAGACACCCTTTGTTTTCCTGCTAATGACATGATAAAACCATTAATGGGATTTTGGATCAGCGCACAAATGGACTGACCTGTGTAGGGCCGTGCACTCTATCGCCAGCCGGGTCTTATCAGCCCTCTTTCTCTTGTCCTGAATGCACTTTCTGTGCCCTCTGCAGGTATTACTTTACCTGCGTCCATGTTCAAGCCCACATACTATGCACTATAAAGGAGTTTATGTCTCAGCGGAGAGAAGAGGAGTCAGGGGTGGAAAAAAAGGGAAGAGGAGGTTTGTAGTGATAACACAGGAGCCGTGCAGTCTGTAGGCTGCCGTTCTAGTTTTTCTCCACAAACAAAGAGATGAGTGTTAGATTTCCCAGTCACTCTCACTCTTATTGTCAAAGTGAGAAAGCTGACCAGACCAGCAGACATGATACGTTGTTCTCAGCCTCGAAAAACAACAGACCACCTTGTGTGGATTTCTACTGTAGGCCAAGGCAGCAAGACCTCGTTTTTTTCTAACCCTTTTCTATCTTTCAGACTTTTTTATCGCCCTGAAAAGAGTGTCAAGATTTGCACAACCCCTCGGAAGCCTGGCATGAGATTAAGCTCTTGACAACCTTGAGATAGCTCTCCCTTCACCGGCGTTCCCAAGAGGGAGCCATTGTCAGAGCCATGGTACCATTGTTGCCTTTGAGTCTTGAATAGTCTGAAAAAGACAAGTGCACATCAGGTATTAGATTAACACCCAAACACACTGCATGTGTCTCGTAATAATGGTTGTTCAATGAATATTCAACTGATAGCATTTGTGACAGTGTTCATGAACACAAAAGTTAATTTCCACTTCTCTAATAATGCAAAAATCTGCGCTACAGTAGCTACACTTCACATTTTTGGACAATGCATTAAAAATGTCGGATGGAAGATGTGAAATCTTAAAAAAACCTCTTCATTTGAGGCAGATAACTTTTATTCTGTTTTAAACAGACTAAAACGCATTTCATTCCTGGATGCACAACTAAAAATGTGACTTTGCCTCAACAGATCATATAATTGGACACTGGACTAACCAGTGGACCAATAATATTGCACATCTTCTAAAATATAGTTTCAGTGTATCTAAAATGCCTGAGCACAAATCTGTCATCAGGATGATTTGGGATAATGACCTCTTAGAACTGTATCACACGATTATGCTCTTAAACATTCGCCTCCGAACACAAGATAACGTGACTGCATTTGTTATTGCATTTCATCTGTGCAAGTAATTTATGATGTAGGAAAAAAAGAGCCACAGACCTATCTTAATTGTTATGATTATACAAGTTTTGTGCAAGTTTCATGGGCAGGTGTAGGTTTTCATGGGTGTTTTTAAAAAGTACAGCCATAAGATGTAAACAATATGTGTGATACATTTATTTTAGAGTGAAATATTTAATCTAAACTTTAAAGGGGTTGTTGATATATCAATATGTCCTATGGTGTGGCAGAAAAAAGAAAAGCAATGTGTCCTATGTTGTGACAAAAAAAACAATCCTCACAATGAAGATACAGCTCTGTCATGCTACTTGTAAAGGCTAAGAATGAAGTCATAAGTTTTTGTTTTTAAATTTTTTCTCACACCATAGGACACTAGGTCCAATTTTTATTTGTCAACTACCCAACAAATACTAGACCTTAATTTAAAGCTTATCACACCGAAGCCACTGTAAAATGACTTTTACAGTTTTAACAGAATACCTAAAGATGGATTACACTGCATGAATTTTGGCCAGATTATTATGTTTTGTTGTGTTTCTCCTAGTATTAAGGCATTTGTTTGTACTCAAGTTTGTTGTGTTTAGAGCAACTTGAAAGTCTGGTCGTTTAGTTCCATGTACACAACTCTACAAGTATAGAATTCCTAGATAAAGATAAAAAACTCTTCAGATTAAAAAAAATATTGTATTCCAGCCTTTAATGTAAGTCATTTACAAATTTGTAAGCTTCACATTTGCTTTTAAATCTTCCAAAACTATTACTATAAAGACATTTTATAGGAATATTTAGCAGTATTCACCAGAATTTATTTAGAAAACAACATGTGATAAAAAAAAAAAATAATAACAATAATTTGAGAAATAAATAAAAAAATTTAATAGGATAAATTGCTGTTAATTATTGTAAGTTTCCGGATTTCAATTAATTAGATATGCTTTTTCATAGATTAAGTGAAATTGTACCTTTAAAACTGAGTCTAGAATTGTAATGAAATGAAAAAAATGGGTTTCATAGAACCCTAAACATTTAAAGAACCCTTTGTTACAAATATTTGTGCTTGAATCTGTTTCACGGTGCTCAGAAAACCATCATACTTTGTTTCAATCTGTCCTTCAGTCCTTTCACAAAGCGCTCTTTTTTACATATGTATGCAACAGACTAGCAGTTTTCACAACTCTTGAACGGGGAACATAGCCAAATATTGAATGTAACGTAAGCCAGTCACCATTGAGACTCTCTGTAAATATGAATGGCAGGACCGCTGGCCTAATTCAAGGCCACCATGTCCCATTCAGGGGTTTAAAATGTGTCATTCTGTCCAAAAGATGTTATACACAGAATCCAAGTTTCAGAAGGCATGTAAAACACATCCCCTGTCTTCTTTTTGACAGATGAGGTGTTAAATAAACACTTCAGCCCTTATAACATATACAAACACCCTTCCAAACACATTTATTCCTGGAGGATTGACAATGCTTAACACCCACACAGATTCTGTAGATCCAGCCCCCTCCTCTCAGCCTTTATTCTCCTGTCGGGGGTATTTTGAGTTCTCCAAAGCTCATGTCCTTGAAGGACAGGAATGCATGTGATGTTTATGCCTCACGAAGTCTACTGATGATATTCATTCTCAAGCTTAAGACGACAAGCAGCTTGTTTCAAAGCTGAAGTCGGTTACAAATGAAATAGATGAATATATAAACTTGAATATTTCTTTCATTCCAAATTGCAGTTTGTGGAAGCTGTAGCAGCACAAGCAAATGAACTTGAAATCTGCAGAGTTTTTGGTTCATCTTCCCTTTTTTTATGGTTCCTGATGAAGGATGTAGAGTTATCAACACAAGTAGACCCAACAAAGATGTGAATGCCTTTTATGGCACTATAAAGGCACACATGTACGTGTGACGCATTGGATAACAGTCACCAGCAATATTACACATGCACTATTTCAAAGCACGTATTGTTTGTGTATATAGGCGGATAATTAAAGACTCGTGTAAACACCCTCAAGCCTCAGCCGTCAAGATGTCCAAGCTAAAAGAACGGCTCTGTAAAGTTTGCAAGACTAATTCAAAAGAGAACTGACCTTGACCTATATATCGGATTGGATCTTCAAAGGCTGAAGTCATATGAAAGTACTTGCAATGAAAGAGGATACGATTGGTTAGCATCTCTGATCATCTTTCTGTGCGTTTCTGTGCTGAGAGATTTATTTCACTTGATGATTAGTGATAAATCAGCTGTGTGCTCTGATGCTGTGCTCTAAATGGCACGAAGGGTTTATGGGGAAGAGATTATGTCCTCCTCTGAGAGAGGCTCTTTTTCACAGGACCTGTGGGGGTTTTATTTGCTGAGTGATGATAGCGGTAATTACCTTTCTACCCCTGGGTCACATCTCTTGTCCTGACACAGCATGCCGGTGTGCTGACAAGGTCCCTCTGTAAGTGCACATATCTCTGATTGAAGGCCTTTTATGCTTTGACTATGTTAAATGGAAAACCACGTACTTGTAATACATATCGGTTTGTGAAATGCTAATGTTCCAATGTTTTGGGAGACTAAAAAAACTCTTATTCAGCAAGCAAGGACACTTCAAATAGGTAAACATGTTTTGACAGATTTTTATTTGAAATAAAATGCTCTTCCTTTGAACTTTGTAGTGATCAAAAAATGCTAAAAAATAAGTTATGCACAACTTTTTGGCGGCGAATCATGTGACGCTGAAGACTGGAGTAATGCTGAAAGTTTATATGAACCCCGAAAGAAGAAATGTATTTAAAATGATAATAAAATAAAATATAACTGTAATTTTGTAATCAAATAAGTGCTTATATCTTATTTTGACTTATTTTAACAATATTTAAAAAATCTCTTTAATGGTAATGTATAACCTTATAACAAATCTGAGACATGAATATTTACTTATTTATTATTACATTAAATAATTAATAATTTTTTTGGAATATCAGTCATCTTACATATATGTTATATCTATATTACATGTTTCTTTTGACTCCTAACAATCTAAACCTCCCTACAGACAGCAGTTACTGTATGTGGCTAAAAGCGACAGAAAACGGCCCTTGAGGAGTTCACACTAGTTTGCACAGCATCTGCTTTAGCTCTGATGTGTTAATATTTGGGGTAAAGTGTCAGAGTTGTCAGTTGATCTGCAGACAATATACGTAATTGGACTACATTTAGTCAAATTCAGTTTGGGGCTGAAATACAGCTCACCGTCCGGCCTGGTAAACGCACACTGACTTAAACCAAAAGGTGAAGTTGTACAATTCAGCTTTAATAGTGAAGCAAAGAATATGCTGCAAAATAAATTAGATATAAAACATGACAAGCACATATTTTGATTTGTACAACATGGCAACATACAACCGTATGTTGCATAACTCTACATAAAACAACACAGTAAGTTCCTTTAGTGTCTTGTACTTTAAACCCGACAAAGCAGATAGCCGCTGCCAGGACATTGTTTCTATTTCTTTACTGAATATTTCTGTCCAGAAGGCTAGGTTTCAGTTCAGAATCTAAGACCTTTGTTATACATTGGTAGAGACAAACACTGTCAAAACACAGAGAGCAAAAGCTATCTTAACATTGAGACTGTTTCCGAAAAAAAACAAACCACCAGAAATTAAAGTTATGTGCTATATTACGTTAATGGTATATTATGTTGGCCATACACAGTTGTTCCTAATTTGAAAAAAAATTCACAGAGCTGGGCATTTTGGGGATTTGCTCGGAGAATGGGATGTGTATGGTCTTTGGTTTGCTATGTGTAAGTTCCAAATGCATATGGTTCTAGACTTTGATATGGCAACTGGAATGTGACCCATAATGCTCTGGGCCTCACATGGTACGAATGTTGGCTTAGTGCAAATTTATATTACTTTTCATCAACATTCAGAATGTTTAGGAGAAAAATAATATTAAGTGATTATAGCAATATAATAATAATAATAATAACAATAATCATAATAACAATAATAATGTAGTTTGGCTCCAGCAGCTGGTCAAACTAATTTTAATCTTCAAGTATTCCTCATAAGAAAAATGAACTAAACACAACTACTTCTTTTAAGATAAGTACTCATTTTTGTCTGTGAGAAAAGGGAGGACAATAAAAACAACATTAAACATGAGCTAAAAGACAAATAATAATAATAATAATAATAAAAAAGAACATCCAGTAATAATACTTGACTTGCATAGAGTCTTCTTCTCAGAATATATAATTCTACACTTCAAAATAAGTCTCTTTATTGCAGTGCAGAGAATCAGGGCTGACACTTTGACCCATGCACCCGTTCCACCTCAGTCTCCCTTCATTAAAAAAAATATATTATGCTTTATTCTCCTCCGTCATTTTTATACGAAAGTGCCACGAAGACCGCTCCAATAACCAGTCCTATTGGAATGATCTAGAAACAAATAGGTTTGCCCGAGTTCGAAAGTTTGTGTGCCAATCCTCTGATATGTGCTTTGTACCAACATTAAAGTGTTTGTTCGGAGTTCATGGCATCTTATGAGCAGCCACACTCCTCCACTATCATGTTCTGGATGTCTTTCTTAATGATCTTCTGCTCCTCGTTGTAGTAGAGCATGGACATGGCCCGTAGGCGCGTGGGTACGCAGCACGACTTGATGTTGTTAAATGGGCTGTACCCGCGCATCCGGTAGTGATTGATGACGGTGGAATGGAAGGAGAGGGCCGAGCCCGTGATGCTGGCCACGTGGCTGGGGCAGTCACCCTCGCAGTAGTTAGCGTGATACCCAGACGGAGCGATGATCCAGTCGCTCCACCCGATGTCCTTAAAGTTGACGTAGAACTGCCGTTTACAGCAAACGCGAATTTTGCCATCGCACTCCAGGCCGCGCTTGCTGCGCCGGTGCTGGTGCTCCTCGGCTGGTTTGAGCACCACCATGAGGAAGGGTCGGTGAGATTGTTCTCTCTCTTTGCCCTTGATGCCGTCTGCAGGCACCAGGATGGGCACGGCGCCGGCTTCGGCACACATGGGACAGGAGACGCGGAGACTGAGCAGGGTCTGCACCGTACGGGACACTGGGAGCGTGTGCCAGCCGCTGCGCCGTGTGTCCACCGTCTTCTCGGACACCACCGCTTGTTGGGGTCCGTCCGCATCGGGCAGTAGGAGCTGCACAGACACCTTCCCCTTCCCTCGGCTGCCCTTGGCGACTTTTAGAAACAGCCAGACGTTGGCCTGCTCCACCACGGACAGAGCGCTGCCCTCCTTAGAAATGTCAAATTTCATGATGTCAGGGGCATCTCCTGTGGAGGAAGCACATGAGGCAATTGGTTAGCTTTGTGTTTGCGATTACATTGTTGGGTTTTGAACAACACGGCACATTTGAACTTTGTAAAAGCTGGAAATGTAAATAAGAGGATAAATCTGTGAAGAAAGTGCACGGAGTTGGGCGGAATGGACTTAAAATAGGAATTGAGACTGATAACTGACAATTAAAAAAAAAAAATTAAATTAAATTAAACATCCTACAAATATGTTGTATTTTCACGCCACATATCAAATATTAATGCAGGTGTGTAAAGTATAATATATTTTTTGTTTCAAAAAATGATTAAAAACGAAACAAATGCATTTTTGTAATTCTAAACTAAATATATTTTTGTATATATTAATAATATTTTATTTTTATTTTACAAAGATATATTAATATTTTCACGTGATACGTTCATGATACAGACAAGACTTAAGCCTAGTCCTAGACTAAAATGTAAATCTGAGCTGTTTCAACTGAAAGAAATTTGTACTGACTGATCTTAAAACATGTCAGTGTCTTTGTTTTGTCTTAAGATGCACACCAGTAATAAAAGATGGCCTGATCCTGACTTGACTAAGTCTAGTCTATGAAACAGGGCCACAAAATATTACAAAACTTGAAACCTTTGAGGCGCACTTGCAGTAAACATGAAAATAAATAGCAATGACAAAAAAACTGTGATGACAAATGTACTGTTTAAAACAATTGTAAAGGATACAAATCATGCAATGAACTCAGCTCCATAAATGAAATGTAAACCTAAACTAAAATTAATTAATAAGAGTTTTTGATTGAGTAAAATGGAAAAAATATAATTGCATAAATTTTGAAAAAAATCCTTGTATTCCCCTCTTAGTTACAGAAAGTATGATCAGTTTAAGCAATGAACAAAAAAGTCAAATGATGGGAATGTGTAGACTTTTGTGAATGGTGGCTGTTCCAATTCTATGGAAATCTGCCAGTTTTTCAGTGGCGATCTTCATGCGGAGATTCTGTGTGGCTCAGTTTATTAATGACAAACTCTCTCTGTTAGAGCCACCAGCTCAACATGATCAGAGCACACATAACGCCTGCTACAATAAACTGTTTCTCTCGTTCTCTAAGAGAGGATGTGTTCTTTTTGCAGTCAATCTCCACCATCTGCAGTCCTTCGTCAACACCTAGCCTCAGAGTCCATAAAAACATTTCCTGCTTCTAAAATCCTGGCACTCCATTTGTGTACATAAAGCATGTATGTTATGACAAGGGCCTTCCCTATAACTTGCACATGACTGTCTGCTATAAGCCAGCTCAGCATCAGTAACCATTGCTGATTTACCGTCCCAACATACTGACTCTCTTGAATGATCTCTGCCAACCCCTCTTCAACAGAACAGCCATTAATTCAACTGTTCAGTCAACATACCCACATAAAAAAAATCCTGTGTTATCTGATATAAAGGACAGCTGTGAAAAGACCTTCTCCAAAACTCAATCTTTTATGCTCGTCAATGTGGCACTGAGATATCTATCCAGACAAATACAGTTGCAAGTTTATCTTTACTCCGTCATCTCATATGACACTGTATATAATAGTGATCTATGAAACTAAAGAAGGGTCAATGCAGTAAGTTCACACAGGACTAGACTATTTTTAATTGTTTGCCAATGTAAACATGCACCAGACTGAAATCTTTAACCATTGTGATGAGTCTTGTTTTGGGGTTTTCTTTCAGCGTCTCGCACCATGAGCACGTGTTTTTAAGATGTCACCGCATTCTGTTGCGTCTAGCCGCTTTTGAGCAACCGTATATTCATTTGGGCCTCAATTGTCAGGCTATTATGAAAATCTGCCTGGATGAATTACTATTTAAAGCTCACAAAAGCCTCTGAGATCTCTGAGTAACTTGACTGGACGGTCTGTTCGCTTCATTGAATCTCACATTGTCAGAAAACTCCCACGAAACACTGAATGGACTTAACACATAACAGGAAGAACTATTTTTGAAGCTTAAGTGTGTAGTTTGGATGCTAAAATACTTAGTCCCGTTCCAACTTAATATGCAGAATGCAGATACAAACATAGTGGCTGATTCAGCCCCAAAACTATAATCACAGAGAGTCTGTTGTGCTTTGGAAAGATTTTTGTTGACTCAAACAATGGCAAACATTCATTATTTTTTAAAAATTACACACCCCTTTTAAAGCCAATATTCCCTGACTCTGTAAATTAAGATCACTGAACACTGCAGTGCCACCTCACTAATGTACATCTGTTTGAAGTTTTTGTTATGCTTTCATATAATTGGTTTATGTAGTTGAAACACCTTTTTACTTTGGCTTTAAGAGTGTTAATAGTAGAGCACAGTAGAGGTATCAAGAATACAGGAAGTTAATAGGAATGAACATATTTTAGAAAAAAACACTGGTTTCTATTTGCACATCAATGTGTCCCTATCAAGCCTGATCTCTTATCAGAGCACCTCTTAACTCGAACAAGAGCTGCAGTGTGTGGCGAGTAAAAAGACTTGGCCTTTCTTCCCATATTAAAAGGCAGCTGCTCTTTTGCCATTGTCATTTGGTAAGTCTTAAAGTTCACTGTAGTTGTTTTGTCTTTCTTGTAGGTTTAAACACACGCCACGGGTCTGGGTGACACTTCAGAAGCTAGTAATGTTGCAGCTTCGGGTCGAAGGTCAGCTGTGCCCACCGTCACGTAACACACTGAATTAGTCTGCTTATTTGTACGCTCTTATCATACTGTCACTACTCTTTATCTGTTTTATATGTTGAAATTTAGCTATAGTTGTGTCTGCGACTCCGCGCACTGTCAGTCGCAAGGACAATATTGTTTTGAAAATAGCAAAGTTGCATTAAAATATTCTGCTTCATATATATACTGGTCACGCACAATGAGCGTGACCAGTTGAGCAAATCGAATATCAGAGAAGATCAAAGGATTGTTTACTCGGTGATACATTCAGGCAGCTGGTCTTTTAAAAAAGCTAAATGCTGCCAAGAGACATGCGATAACTCGGGAAATACCTTCTGATGACATTAGGCCTAAAAAAAGGTATTTCTCAACCTTTTTTGGCTTAGCTACAAACTAAATGTTTGAACTTTATTAAACTACCTTCACCAAGACCCAACCAGTAGCATTCGGCAAACAAAAGCAGTTTAGAAAATATAGAAACAGCTTTAGGTCAATATCGATGTGAATATGTTGGATAGGAGGAAAAAAGAAAAGCCAAAATAGTAGGACCAACTATTTTAAAAAGTTTGTTGTCAGTTTTAATGTTTCTGAAAGTCTCACATGCTTCATTGCAATTATTGCAGTAAAAACATAAATCTTTGTGTTTTGGGGATATTATAAAATATAATTTATTCCTATGATGACAAACCTGGATTTTCTTTCTGGATTAACTCCAGCCTTCAGTGTCACATGACCCTTTAGAAATCATTTTAATATTCTGATTGTGTTCTCAAGTAAAATTTCTTAATTTATAATTTTAATTCAAATTATTTTTGAACGTTTATAAATGTATTTACTGTTGCTTTTGACCAATTTAAGGCATCCTTAATGAATTAAAGTATTAATGACTATGGGGAAAAAATCTTACTGACCTAAAAACTTTTGAATGATTATCCAACCTAAAGGTATTCAGAATTGATGTCAGATC
The DNA here is from genome assembly GCA_032361165.1 of Enteromius paludinosus. NCBI lineage: Eukaryota > Metazoa > Chordata > Actinopteri > Cypriniformes > Cyprinidae > Enteromius > Enteromius paludinosus. Next base: position 2,178,520 of record JAUMHQ010000046.1, on the reverse strand, counting down.
ATTGAATTACCTTATAAATACACAAAAAGTCGATTGCTTTTGTGTTAGATAAAAAAACAGCATCCACCCAAAACGGGTGTTGACAAGAAGCCTCACTGTAGTCAGATGTATTGTTGTACCAGGATGTAAAAGTGATATCACAGTCCCCAATCACTTGATGACCGCAACACAAAGCATATTCACCACATAATCAAGTGCTATCTTGCATTTACCTGTAATACTGTGTTGTACCGCTTTGTATCGTACAATACACAAAGCTATCACCTGTCTGTCCCTTAATAATGAGGCCTCGGGTATGAATCATCAGGAGACAGGGTTGACACAAGGGTCAGAGCAGAAAATATTGAGTTATTAACATCTCTTAGAGTAAGCCTCAAAGAACTTTAAGACCTGCTGTAATGCATCAGTCAACTTCTAAGCAGTTTCTGGAAGCGGCTGGAAGAGAGGCAGCGAGCCAAGTCATCCACACCAGATCAGCAAAACTGCCTGAGATTCAGATACAGTTTCTCCAGTGTGTCAATCCCACTCTCATCCCATTTCTTCAGACAGTTTAGAGACCTTTGTGAGTTCGTCACAACAGATCTTTCCCAGTAGACCAGAACTGGCACTGGAATGTCATTAAAACGAAATGATTTCAATGCAAAAGTCGATGAGGTACAGTGTTGTTAGAACACCATATGTTCTTCAAAATATACATTTTTTTTTGTCCCGCAGATTTAAACAAACAAAATGTTTTGCAGATCTAGAATGACTGAATTTTCATTTCTGGGTGAACTCTCCCTTTCATGAACTATCCCTAAGATTAATGATTTTGTCTATTTCAAACAAACTCCTCTCTATATCTCTCTATATCACTATGATACTTTCAAAGAAACCCCGGCCATTCCACACACCAACAGAGCAGCCTAGAGTAATTACCGGGCCCCATATTTTGATGAATGGAGCAATTATGGCCAGCTAACAGCCCTGTGGGTTTTGAATGGGATCGAACCACCCCATCTCTCTCCCCTCCATTCCCTCGAGCATCATTAACACCCCTGCAATCTCATAAAGGCTTTGAGGGGCCTTTTTTAATCTTAGGTTCATTCAAAAGGTCTATTTATAGCATCAAGGCATAATGCACATTTATGCAAGCAAACAGGGCACAATAGACAATGCCGTCAAACGTTTGCTGGCTCCTTCTTGCGCTCAATAATGATAGCTGCAATTAATGAGCCGGGGAAATCGTCCTGTTGAGCCTGTGCGGGACTGTTAGTGGTCAATCTGTGTATAAGAAGCAGATGCGACTGCCAATCCACATCATGGTGCTGGTCTAAAGAAAGGTCAGCCTTGATATCTTTAGAAACACTGCTATATTGTTTTTGCAGAAATCCCCCCCCCTTCCACCAAATGCCATGAGATTGGACCGCTTCAACCATCCGCTTCCGCACCCCATTCAGGCAAATGTTGTTAGCTTTTTTTTTTTTTTTACAGCAGTGTCATGCTGATTTGTGGATCAGTGACATTGTTATAAATAAGTCATGAGGAACCAATTAAAAATGGAATGTACTTGTGGATCTTCCCATCCCAGATTCAGTTTATTGAACCGACTGGGAAGTGGTGTTTGTTACGGGCGGCACCAAAAGCATTTTCAAATAAGAAAGAGCATTGTTCATTTTCAGCTTTTTTTTCTGAATCATCGTAAAAAAAAATAGATGGCTGCCTATTGGCTGATCTATCATTAGCAACATGGCATGAAAAGCATATCATCAGGTCAGCGGATACACATTTTCAGATTCATGGGGCTTAACATTAGAGTTCACATGAACTGTATGACATTTGAAACGAGAGATACTTTGTGAAAACAAGAAATGGTCAGTTCACCCAAAATAAAATCGATGGCTTCAAATCTGCATGACTCTCTTGCTCTTAGGAAGAACATTTTGGCTCCAAAAATATTGGACCCCATTGACATCCTTGACAGTATCTTCTTTCAGGCTTTACAGAAAACAGAAAGAAATGCAGCAACGTGAGGGTGAGTAAACGATGAAGGAATTGACATTTTCAAGTAGAACTCTCGACATACTCTCGTGCACACCAATGATAAAGTGTTCATTTGATATTAAATCACTGTCTCTACAGTTTCCCGTTGCTTGGCAGGAATGAAGATGTTTAAGTGGCTTCATTCAATAGCTGTTAATAGGGGCATCATTTCCTCATTTCACATCAGTAGCACGGCGCCGAGAGCCTCCCGCAGCATGTGCCCAGTCAGAGTGTTAATACTCCACAGCTGTGTTCCCCTTAAGATGACTCCCTCCCTCCCTCAGACCTCCGCTAACACCTACCTGAGTGCTTTTTAAAAGCACTCCTTCGAAACAGTAGTCTGAGTGGAGCCATTTGAGGTGACATCCACTGTACATCATATATACTGCAAGCGCTTGCGGTGTACATCTTAAGAAAGAACAGAAGAAGGACAGTCTTGCGCATTACGGGATTAATTGTGCGACAACTCGAAACTATTTGACTAAAAAGTTCCACTTTACAATATCCCTAATTAAAGCTTCAGATATATTACATATATTTGGGTAATACTTTACAATAAGGTTCAGGTAATGAAATAGACATAAAGCATTTTACAGCATTTAGATAAAAAGGTCATTTAGAAATACACCATTTTCCAATTCATAATGCATGTGATGTTCAAAGATAAGCATATATTAGTATAAACGTATTTTAGAAAGTACTATTAACTAAGATGAATTGCTAAAAATAGAGTTCAATAATTAACATTCATTAAGGTTAATAAATTGAACCTTACTATAAATGTTACTTGTGAATATATTACTAAAATGCACACCAAGGTTTTAAAAGTGACAAGGATTCATTGCGTTTCTCCACCGTCTCACTCAACAGGTGAGAGTTGATCACTTAGCAGCCCAAACAAGCTATTAATGTCATCACATTTCCTCACGAGGCACTAAAACATCCCTCACCTGGCTCAGCGAAGGTGATGATCTCGAAGGGCTGCTCCTCAGGTTGCTCTCTGTGTTCCCCCAGCCCCCCTCCGTCTTCTTCCATCTCCACCGTGCCATCCTCACCCACCCGTCCCACGTGCAGCTTGCGGATGGCGTTGAGCAGGGCGGCGCGGGGCACCGGGTGAGTGACGTTGGGCCGGGCGTTCAGATGCAGCATGTTGAGGATGTGCCTCTTGACCGCCTCCACCATGTCGGTCTGCTCCTCCGTGTCCTTCTGCCTCTGGGCTAGAGCACAGGACGGGCAGAGGGTCACTGCATCGTCCGGCCGCCCCGCGCCTTGAGAGCCGCTCTCGGCTGGCGTGGGCGAGCAGCCCCCTGACAAACAGCCGGAGAGCAACAGCACCCCTGTCACGAGCGTGAGTGAGGACATCCTGAGTGACGGCAGACTCACACCTCGGTCCTGTTCTGCTCCGCTGCCAAGATCACAGTCTCCGCGCTGGCTTGCTTGTCAGATCGATGCGGAAAGCGGGAGCCGGTCCAAAATAATCCTTATCTGAGCGGAGCGGTCATGGTGATAAAAGTTGAAGAGGGCTGAACGAAGCGCCACCGGTGAGCTCCTCCTCTGGGTCGCTCTGGAGAAACCTGGCGGTGCACGGCTGCCCGTGCCGGAGTTGAATGGTTGAGTGGAAAGTGGGCAGGGTTAGACAGTTCTCTGACTCTTTCTTTAGCACTCTCTCCCTCTCTGGCTTCTCACTGTTTGTCCCCTCTCTCTTTCTCTCTCTGTAATTATACCTTCCTCCTCTTCATCCCTCCCTCTCACTTTATTACAATCTTTCTCACTACTGACTCACTGACTTTTTCATCTCCCTCCCTCTCTCCCTCTCTCTCTCTCTCTCTCTCTCTCTCTCTCTCTCCCTTCAGTGACTCCTCCAGTAACGTGTACCATTTTTTCCCTCGTGAGAATCTAAGTTGCTCTTACGCACTCTCTCTCTCTTTTTTTTTTCCCAGCAATCATTCATCTCTCCAGCCATCAATCTGTCGGCACCTGTTGTGCAGGCTGGCTAACCGTGTGGTGGAATAATCTCCTGGGGAGGGAAAAGTCGAGGGGTCAACATGATTATCATGGCTATCTGTGTGCATAACACACGTGTAAACACAACCAGTCACTCATTCATGCTCAGTTAGGCACACACACAGCATACAGACACGATTTTTGAAGAAAAAGGCATGGGTGGGAAGCAAGGCACTTCCTTTAGATCAAATGAGCATGGGGAAAAAAAATAGACATAACAGTTATATTCAAATATCAATTATTCATTCAGACATTTATAAGAGGGATGCATCTGTTTAAATGTACAATTCTGGCAATTTTAATAAATGTAATCCCCTTTTTATTCAAGTTATTTTTTTTGTAATTTTAATGTCTGTGACATTTGCATTATAGTGATGCACGGCAGTGACATCACTCGACTCCCTCTTGTGGTTATAATACGTACATTCTCGTTATTGAAAATGATATCAAGCAATTATCCCACGAACAGCAAATTAGGTGGATTTACGAAATAGAACCATCAAGAGAAATAAAAGGTGATTCAGCCGAACGCAGGAATGTTCATGCCTGCAGAACAGACACACCGCAGCGTTTCTCCAGATGTTTGTGGAGTTCAGACCTCGCGCCTCCAGAGACCAATGAGAGCTGTTAGTCGGCCACGAGGGGTGTGTGTCAGACAGATGCATGCTGATCCATACATGTGTCTGTGTGAGCTGGATCCCACCTTTCATTCCTTGGCTCCTGTGAACAACGATTACTCACAGGCTAACTCTTTGCCTCCTGAACTTCACTTTTAAAAACACTCAATCATGATGGTCTATAGGTGAAAGTCAAAGCTGAGTTTTTTTTTATCACCTAGATTGCATGTATTTGATCAGAAATACAGAAAAACAGGGGCCCACTTTTTATTAGGTGGCCTTAACTACTTTGTACTTCATTTCAAATTAATCTTCCAATACAATGCTTGTGTTGTACATATATACTTTTACATTTTACTTATATTTTTAAAAATACCTACACGTTATCACATCTGTATTTAACAGTAATGACATCGTAACCAACCCTAAACCTACCCATACCACCAAACCTGTCCCTAACCTTACCCATACCCATTTGTTGATGTAAATACATAGTAGTTAAAGGAATTGTTCACCCAAAAAATAAAACGATGTCATCATTTACTCACCCTCAATTAGTTTGAAATCTGTATGAATTTCTTTGTTCTGCTGAACACAAAGGAATATATTTTAAAGAAATCTTCCATAGTTTTTTTTTTCTACTACAAAGTCATCAATGGTGACCAAAACAGCCTGGTTACAAACTTTTTTAAAAATATCTTCCTTTGTGTTCAGCAGAACAAAGACATTCGTACAGGTTTGGAACTACTCGAGGGTGATGAAGTGATGACAGAATTTTCATTTCTTTAAGGCCACCTAATATAAAGTGAGACCAAAAAAAACAAAAAACATTCTATGGAACATATTTTGAAAATATTGGTTCCATAAAGTGAAAGTCAGTGGTGTCCAGATTGCCATTTTTGGATAGCATGTTCCTGTTTATTGATGCCAGTTAATTAAAAAAATGTTTTATTTTTAAATAAATTACATAAACCAAATCCAAAAGCATAGAAACTGAAAGATTGTTGCTGATGTGCTCGTGGGCTCATCATACAGGCAACCCTTCATCCACCCACTGGCATCATTGCATCTATTCCTGGACTTGTTAACACTTATAAAAGAACACAACACTCCAATGCATCGTTCTCAACTCTTAAACACTTATTCTTAGCATTGCCACATGTTCGCCTGGGCAGCGTGTGTAAGTGTGTGTGGTGAGTTTGCTATTTCTGAAAGGTGCCCATAAGGTGGTGTCATCACACATCCTACTGCCTGCCACGCCTCCTCTCTCTATAGATGACACACAGAGGGACTCTGGCAATGAGTAAGACAGGCCTCATCATCTGTGCATTCTCACGTGTCTTTAATTTACTTCTCGTTCTTGAGAAAACTTCTACTGTCTTCAGATATCCTTTTAGAAATCTCATTGGCTCAATTACTTTAATCAAACCCACAAGTTCTCGGCGGTCAAATTCCACATATGCTTTGAGGAACAAAAATATGAGAACTATTCTTTGGAAGTTGTTAAAAATGGTTCGTTCCTGTAGTATTTTGTGCTTGTGTTATGTTATGGTGTCATAACTGCGAGTCTGATGATGTAAGAGGCTGTAAGGAGTTGGTGTGCGAGTGAGTTTTGGCAGGATAGTCCTCACCCACTACTACACTTCTGTATGAGTCAGGAGTGACGCTGTGGTACCGATGGTAGGCGGGATCCCTCGCTCTTTCTCTTCATCACTCTACCTGCTCCACCAGACGCTGATCATCGCCAATGAATCACCTGAAGTCATGTTTGCAACTTTCACTGCCAGCTGCCTCTGCATCTCCTGAAGCAATCACGTTTTTTACATGTGTCCATGAGTTCTCTGTCAAAATGAGTAACAGTTTTCCTCAAACTTCCTGAAGTGCTTGTAAACTTGCTACATATTGATTTTATAAATGATACTGGATAGTTAAAGCACACATACACTAGCATTCAGAGGTTTACGGTCAGTAAGATAAGATTGATTGATTGAATGAATGCTTGATTAAAATGAACACTTTTATTCAGGCAGTGTGCATTAAATGAATCAAAAGTGACACTAAAAACATTTCCTATGTCAAAGGATTTGTTTAAAATAAATGCTTTGATTTCATCAAAGAACCTCAAAAAAGTATTAAGTTTCCACTAAAATATCTAGCAGCACAACTGTGTTTTCAAGATTGACAGAAAGGGACCTTTCTCAAGGAGTTTGATTGACAGGAGATTTGACCAATCACATCGCTCATTTGTAATGCAAACAGTGCGTCACACGGTTCCAGGGGGTAAATAGAGGGCTCCTGTAGCTAATCAATGCATTTTTGGAAGACAAATATCCATATTATTCAGGCATGAAAATGGGTCATGGGTGAAAAAGGTGAGAAGGGTGCTCGAGGGGTGATGAAAACAATACTGTACTGACATTTGTCTAAAGACATATGTACATCCCTTCAATAAAAAGCACACCTCTTGCCCTTTTACTGAGACCTTGCCCTCCAGTTGAAGCCACGACCAAATCCAGCTGTATTTCAACCCAGCATCCAGCTGTTTAACCAGAGCTGCATCGTTCTGCCCTAACACACTAAAATAATGTTTGTATTAGTGTACCGACACTTTAGCATTAAATGTAACTTACTCTCTTAAGGGTACGTTCACATGAAAACGCGAGGTGCGTCGCTTCTTCCACCAATTTCACTTCTGTAGCGTCTGCTGTTACTAGGCAACCATGCCAGGCGCTGTCAGTTACAAAAATGCTATGGATTTTAAACTGAAGTGAACTGAACTTCATTCATTTCTTCACTTCACTTCTAAATGCTTTGTATTTTAAACTGCGCGGCTCCATTGAAATAAAGAGCTTGCGCGCAAAATGCACCGCATGTGAACGGCCCCTAAACCTTTGGTGACATATAAACGCCACAAAATGAAATTGTGGATCTCTCCCCTGTCGTCTTCTCCCACGCGGCGCTCTGGATGTCAGTGGATGGCATGCATGGTCTACGAATGCGGGACGCTCAGCTCTCACGATTTGTAATGGCTGCAATCCACTTCCTATTAAGGTAAATAATCAATAAATACCATCCAAGACTGATTTTTTGCAAGAAAAGTTCCTTACTTAAAGTGCCCCTAAAGTGCCATTTTAAAGGTTGCTAATATAGTTCTATGAGTCTCTTAAAACAGGTTTATGTGTATGCAAGGTCAAAAACACTTTAGTTTTCTCCAAAAATAGATTTAATTTTACCCCATTTCTAAATGATTAGTTTGAAGAATCAGTCTGTCTAAAGCCCTCCTTCCCTTGACCCCTCACTGCTGTGATTGGTCAGATGGTGCAGTCCTTTATGATTGGTCTACCGCCGTCTTTCTGACATTACTAGGGATGCTTTCAGAGAGCATACATCAACTAGTTAGCATGGACTACCGTGAAAAAAAGTGCTCGCAATTTGCTTTTGTAAGTGAATCTGGCACACCTCGACGTTGTGAACTCAACACTGCGTTAAACATTGTTTACCATTACCAACTAGTTAGCCGGTTACCAAGACATGTGCAGGGTTGTTACACAACATAACGTACACAAATACGTCTTTTGGACAATCGCTAGAAAATATAATCATCAATGATTGATCTTACTTACAGGTGGAGGTTCAGAGGAGCAAGCCGGTCCAAATAAACTGGCACTGATCCATCTTTTCAGAGCAAGCGTTTGGTGAATATCTCGTTGTACTCCAAGACGAGAAAAGCAGTCATCAGTAAAATGACGTGAACACAACAAGAGACTGTCCTGCTGAGGTGTTGTTGAAAAAAATTCATGTTAATCAGTCATTATTTGTAGATTAATCTTTCGGAAGGGCATATAAAACAAATTAACTCTCACAGGATACAACATCTTCTTGACATGATGTAATCCACGTGGAAATTGTACTGTTTGTGGGCGGGGCAAGTTGTTCGTGATGCAGTACGTGGGCGGACATTATGCAAATATGTTACTTAGTGAAGTGGATCCGTAACAGAGAAAGATTCGAATTGCTGACGACTCGTTTAGGCGAATATGAGCTGACTCTTTTTTTTTTTTGATAGACAATAACTTTATATATATCGTGCACTGTCAGCGTCACAACTTTGTAGGCATAATAGGGGCACTTTAAGCAAAGGAAAACCAGTCTCCTCTTGGCTTATATCAAAATCGCTGCCATTTTTCTTTACAAATTCTCATTTTGTCCTTCTAATTTGTGACTTCTACAGTTTGTCACTTCTCACTGGTGCATGCATACGTCCTACATCTTCCACAGGAACAGCATTCTCTAGTCTTGTGCAATAGTCGTTAGAAAAGATAGTTTCTAATGTTTTAAATATGTATGTTTCTTACAAAAAACACAGATTCGCTACAGGAGGCCTTTATTCATTTTCTCCCCTGCACGGAGCCATATGAGGCACTGTTTATTAGGGTGAATGCACTTTACTGGACGTCTTTTGGACTGCTGAATGAGTACACCCACCGCCATTATAAAGCTTGGAAGAGCAATGACATTTTTCAGTATAACTCCAATTGGATTTGTCTGAAAGAAGAAAGTCATAAACACCTAGATGCCTTGAGAGTGAGTAAATCATGAGCTACTTTTCTTTCTGGGTGAACAAAAAGCTTCACTTTAAAACTTTGACTTCTTCATGGCTTCATTTTAAGGCTGCGAATGTTTTCTATTACTCCATTGGTTCTATTGGCAGACTCAGGCCACACAGACTGTGTCAGAAAGCAAAAATGCACCTGTATACTTTATCCAGTGTACACAAGATGGCAGCAGTGATTGTCATTTCAGTTAGCTTTTTTTAATGCGATTTGAGACTTGGATGCAGCATGATCAAGTGTCTGTTAAGTGTTAAGTACTGTTAAGCGAGTCAATGCAAATGGGCAGGACCTAAAGTGAGAAAAAGACTATTCGCCACTGTCTTGCTCTGGGGAATGTTAATGCAAACAACTACACCCTTGTGACATCACCTAGTACCTCAATAGGCAGCATGTCAACATATACAGTAGTGCAAATGATTTCGCGGGATTGCTTCTCTGCTCAAGGTCCTTTGCCGGTCCTATTCCCCTCTCTCAGCTCCATACTCTCCAGGCCAGCACAAGCATATTATTCACTTCAATTTCAAAGAGGCATATTTTACCTGCCCAAGGCATGTCACAGGTTCTAAACTGGTAAAGCTCAAAGCTTCCTGTCCAACTAGGACCAACGCAAGCAGTCTTGCATCATCCAGCTCATATATATATATATATATATATATATAAGGACAGACGTCGCAAATGGTGACTCAAAAGCTCCTATGACTTTTTAAAGCAGTTTCAGTATGACTCCAGCAGTACCCACTTTCCCGAGGCGAGCTGCTAATCTATGCAGGTGATGTCACAGTGTGGGGAAGACTTTCATTTAGTGCTGAATCAGAGGAGACAGCGAGGGAAGCCTCTTCATGTTTGCCTGGTCTAAATGTGGACATCCTCCCCGGCAAGCGAGCGGCTGATTCATACTGCTGTTTAAACGCAGCGCTCCAAAAAATATTACGCCACTGAAAGTGGGCTGCGGTGTATTTTTGAACGCGCATCACGAACACTCATCACGAATGCTCGCGTGAACGCACATTTAAAGCCCATGCTTTCTTTGAGCACGGCCCCAGATTCTCCTGGGGGCGCTGCATCTGTTGAGAGAAAAACTGATCCATATTTGCTTCCAGCAATAGTTCAAAAAACAAAGAGTGGAATTTCTCCTCGTTAGAATTTCAGGCTTCTACACAAACAAAATGACAAAGAGTGCTATTGGCCGCTAAAAGGAAGCATTTAGGAGCCAGCTTTTTTTGTTGTTGTTGTTGTTGTCAGATTATAGACTTGATTGATAAAGATGGCTGCTCATTAGTTTAATAAATACAGACAGTAGTGTAAAAAGGCAGAGTTAAAACTCACAAAGATTTAGAACATGTCACAGCAAGTTCCCAGTTCATTTCTAGTCAACATTAATAGTTAAAGGTGCCATAGAATGGAAAACTGAATTGACCTTGGCATGGTTGAATAATAACAGTTCAGTACATGAACATAAC
>JAUMHQ010000046.1:2156060-2167387 GCA_032361165.1 Enteromius paludinosus | reverse complement strand
TAAGCTACATACCTTCTATGTACATATCAGAGAACAATTGAAAATATTCTCTCAATGCATTCTATGGCACCTTTAATTGTAAACTCCCAAATTACTCTGATTGAAATGCTTACTAACAAACAAGATTACCGACAAATTCATGCCACACACAGGTATTAAGGACTCAAAAGCAATTTGAAATGTATGTGGATTTATTTAGGTTTTCAAACATGTTCAAAACCCTTTGCACAGAACAAAATACACTTTAGATGTAATATCAAGCTGAAGTCACTGAAGGACAATGTGTATTAGACTGTGTTCTGTTTTTAAACCTCAAAGCTCGATTTGTGATTGTAGAATAAATACTGCTGTCAGAAATCACACACGATCGTTCATAAGCTGATCATTAACATAATGAACTACTTATCTGCATTTGTGTATGCTTGCATCCGGTTTCATTACGAATTTCAAAATGAGCTATAGTTTACCACAGAAAGCAGCTGCCTGGGCCATAAACGAAGCTGATCAACTTCAACAGAAGAACACACATCAAAAATGACTGCTCTGTCCTTTAATCAAAGGATGTGATAATAAACAGAATCAAATAGCATTGAAACCAAAGGCTGACTGCAAAAATCAGTGAGACACGAGTGACGTTGTGCACTGTTCATAACATTCATGTACATTTCGGTCTTTCAGAAGCCAGTGAGCGAGCAGAACTGCAAGAGGACCTTTCGGAAAGGTCACATAATTGCGGCAGTTTTAAACTGGGATCTTAATGTACAGAAAGAGGAAACACAAACCTGTGCATATCAGCGGCAAAGCTTACAGGCGATTCAACAAGTCTCCTGTTAGATGTAAATATATATCTAGAGAGATTTTTTTTTATTTTTTATTTCTTCTTGGTCGTTCAAATATAAAATGAAAGTGACTAGAAGTGACAATTTTTCTTGATAAGCTACAGTGCTTTTGCCTCAATGCCCCATTTTCTAGAGAAACGCTGATGTGTCACATAAATACACTTCACCTTCAACAGAAGATCTCCTGATCCTTTAAATTTTGCTGAAACCCAATAAACTTCAGCACAAGAACATTCAGATTTCATAAACGCCCTACTGTACACAACATAAGTCCAATGCTTACTAACAAGAGCTGCAGCTCTTCTGAAGAACAGGGTACTTGCCTCAGTGTTCGTCAGACAAGTGTTTCCCATCTCTTAAATAAGTGCTCTGACCCCCCCGGGGGTCACAGTGAACGGGTGTCCTCAGAAGGGCATACCACCAGTGATCTGTCGGGCCACCTGCTCCTCCGTACTCTCCTCCTTCTCGCTGCCGCGCTCCTTGTTCCAGTCCTTCAGGCCCTCCGGCAGCGAAGTGTCCTCATCAATGCTTCCTGTTCCCTCCACAAACTCCTCATAAGTTGACTTTTCAGCAAATGGCCTTCGGCCCAGCAGCTCCACCATGTCGTTCTTATCCAGCACTTCTTTCTCCAGTAGACGTAGTGCCACCTAGTGGTAAAAAGAGAGCATTTCTGTTCACAGTTGTTTTCTGTAAACACACAATTAACGTGTCATGATGGTGAAAACAAATCAGCGTAAAGGCATTGATCCTGACAGTGGCCCACTGTACCTTCTCCACCTCAGCCTTCTTCTCATTCAGCAGCTGCTGTGTGCGCTGATAGGCCGTGCTGATGAGGTTTCTGACCTCCGTGTCAATGAGGCGTGCTGTGGCTTCGCTGTAGGGCTTCTCCAAAGCCATCTCCCCCTGCCGAGGCAGGTCGAAAGACACCTGCCCTACCTTTTCATTCATGCCAAACTGCACAATCTGTAGATGGAAGAGTAACAGTGATCAGCTTGGGTCTGTGGATTATATTATGGATGTCATATGTAAAAGATACAGTAATTAAATATATGTATATCTGATATGTTTTTAAAATATAATAAAAAAATATATATATATTTAGGTGTAATATTAAGCGATACCTGCTGAAGTTTGAAATATAAATATTTTGTAACATTACTGTCACTTTTTAATGATTGAATGCATTCTTGTGGAATATATTTTTTAAATCAAATATTGAATAGTAGAGTATCACAGTTTTCACAATCATATTAAGCAAACGTTTTTGGCATTTCTGCATGGTTACCGACAGGACAATGGAAATTTGACAGAAAGAGAGAGGAGGATGGGATTGGGAAAGGTCCACAAGGCGGGATTCAAACTCAGGACACCTGAAGTGCAACTGTGTACTTATCCTTTTAAATGCTTTCTGTTCATTCTTAAGAAAACAAAACAATATATAACAATATATATATGTATTATATATGTAATATATATATGTGAGGCCTCGCAGGCCAATCATCGCCTCCCCCGTACTTCAGCGGCGCCCTTCTCCAGGCTTCCAACGGGAGTGGGCGGATGAGAGGAGGGGCGCAGGACTGTGCACGTCTGGCGGCGCGTGATGAGGCGCACTGGAGTCTAATGGTGCCTCATCACCACCACCGTTGAAAGGACTATGCGCGCCCCTCCTCGGGAGACCGGTCTCTTCCCCCCTGTGCATGCACACTGGTGTCCTCGTGGGTCCTGGAAGGGTGCGAAGGAGGAGTGCTGCGAGATTGCCGAGCAGGACGTGAGCCGATGGAACGGACACGAGACATATGCGGCCACCCGGATACGAGCTGCCAGAAAGGACTGAGCCGCCAGAGAGGTAGAGCCGCTAGGAATGCGAGCCCCTGAAAGAGCGAGCCAGAGTCGGAGGCAAAGAAGCCGTGAGAGAGAGGTGAAAGCCGCTGTATGACGCTGAGAGCAGCTGGAGGAAGAAAACTCCGCCCCTTGTCAGGACCCCCTTCCCATCTGCACTTCCTTTCCCTCACCGCACTCAAGCAGCACTACGAGGACACCAGTTCCCCTTTTATTTTGGACACTTTATTATGTATTATTTTTAAAATAAAAATAGCCTCTCCGAGGCATGACGTCACTCCCACTGTATCTGTTTTGGCTCGCTTGTGACAATATATATATAATTTTTTTTTTTTGGTGCTGTCAAATAATTTATCGAAATAATTTTGCCCCCACTTTCAAATGGAGAATTTTTCCTCAAATTAAAATGTAAAAAATCTTATCAAATGATAATCAAGTCTTCAGAAATCATCCATTTACTCTGTATGAACAATCAATGGTGTGGGCAGTGGCAGTCAAGTTATATAAACGTATAACTGACCTGTGCATACGCACTCTGCGTCACTTTCTTCAGGTCATCTTGTGCCCCAGTGGTAATGCGGCCAAAAAAGATCTCCTCAGACACACGTCCACCCAGCGTCATACACATCCTGTCCAGCAGCTGCTCCTTGGTGTACAGGTACTGCTCTTTAGGCAAATACTGGGCATATCCCAAACCTTTCCCACGCGGGATGATGGACACCTGAAACGACCAATGAGTATACATGAGTATATATGAGTATATATGAGTATACTGAAAAAGCCAAGTATTATAGTGCGGCTGAGGTAAGTGTGAGTTTCACTTTAAGCAGAGGGTCAGCGTGCTCGAGAAACCAGCCGGCTACAGCATGACCAGCCTCATGGTAAGCCACTGTCTTCTTCTCTTCTGGCTGCAGCACCTGCGTCTTCTTCTCAAGACCTGAACATGCAGGGAGCTTATAAATATCTGAACTTCACAACTATGCATGCACTGTAATATATTAATATCGCAGTTAGCTATAAATGTTTTAAGAAAAAAAAAATAAAAGTGAGATGTTCCAATTTCACATCTGTCACTTACCCCCAATTACTCGTTCGATAGCTTGCTCAAAGTGTTTTTGGTTGATGGCATCAGAAAGGTGGCGGGCTGCAATTAACGCGGCCTCGTTGCACACATTAGCAATGTCCGCACCTGTCAGAGAGAAATCAGTAAGCAGTGAAACTTAGTTCACATCTCATAAACAACTTTTGAAACCCAAATATATATAAAGTCTTTACATGCCTGAAAAACCAGGCGTTAGAGCAGCCATTTTCCTCGCCAGAGATTCTTTGTCTAACTCTGCATCCAGCTTTAGTGGTCTCAGATGGACTTTGAATATAGAGGCTCTGCCTTTGATATCGGGTGGCCCTGCAATCATTATGAAATACATAACAAACAAATTTAAATATTAGGTGTCAGTTGTTTTTTTTTAATGAAATTAATATTTTTATTAATTAAATTTATTAAAAGTGACAGTACAGACATTTATGATGTTACAAAATATTTTTAATTTCTTTTGAACTTATTCCTAAAAATAATACAAATATGAAGCAGTATCAATGTTATGGTATCTTAATATTGATACTATAAAAAAATGTGACACTAAAGACTGGAGTGATGCTTCTGAAAATGTAGCTTTGCCATCACAGGAATAAATTACATTTTAATATTTATGAATACAGAATTCATTTTTTTTTTCAATTATAATAATATTTTATATTATTGCTGTTTTCTTGTATTTTATGTTATTTATACAGAATTAAAGAAAAACATTATATATACATATATATACACACATTATATAACGTCCTATAAATAGCCTGTGATTACATTTCCCAACTATTAAAATAAATACAATTTATAATTACACATTAAGAAAAAGAAAAAAAAAGGCTGTTGACAAAAACCCTTACCGATGTATATCTGTCTATCAAAGCGTCCAGGCCTCATCAGAGCTGGATCTAGGATATCTGGTCTGTTGGTGCCAGCCAGCACTACAACATTTGTAGCAGTGTTAAATCCTACAAAAGAGAGAAAGGGGTATAAATTTGGATATTTAATTACATCACATCATTTTTAATACTAACTTTAAATACTGTTTGATGATCTGACATGTGAGGGATCCAGAGTTTTAATAAAAAATCTTCTCTAATCATGGAAACGGCAGTCTTGTAGATACAAACCATCCATCTCCACTAGTAACTGGTTGAGTGTGTTTTCTTGTTCACTCTGTCCTCCGAAGTTGCCTCTGCCTCGCTTTCTTCCTACAGCATCGATCTCGTCTATGAAGAGGATGCAGGGTGCATTCTTCCGGGCCAATACAAAGAGATCTCGAACCTACCCAAAATGATGGTGTGAACAAAGTTTGATAGAAAGCATACTTAACAGTGCATACTTGAGCTCATATTAGGATAAATGTACTTACCCTGGCTGGCCCAACACCCACAAACATCTCTAAGAACTCTGATCCATTCACAGTGATGAAGGGGACGTTGGCCTCTCCCGCAGTGGCTTTGGCTAGTAAAGTCTTTCCTGTGCCTGGGGGCCCGGTCAAAATAGCCCCCTAAATAAGAAGATTAAACCCTCTTAACTTACTACATTGCAAACCCGTTATGCAATCTTATGTAGAAGTCTTGCCTTACCTTAGGAATCTTAGCGCCCAAATCCTGGTACTGCTTTGGGTTCTTAAGAAAGTTTACAAACTCCATGATCTCCAGTTTGGCCTCCTCACATCCCGCCACATCCTTGAATTTGACATCAATCTCGTCTCGTAGTATTTTGGCAGTGGTCTCACTGACGCTGAAGAGCCCACCCATGCCCCTGCCAGGCCTCCCTGCCCCGGCTGGGCCTCTCCTCAGCATGAACAGCAAGAAGCCAATGATCAATACGGTGGGCAACATGCTGAGGAGGAACGACCTGGAGATGACAGATAAGACTGATATTAAGAAACAAATATGCGCAGCATTCAAAGTTCCCTGTTTGATTGATGATGCTTATCTTTTATTATCCATGACAATATCTCACCCATCACTCTCAGCGGAGTAGACGACTGGCAGTCTGTTCTCTCCTTCGATACCCAGCTCTAGCTGAGCAGTTTCCAGGTTCCGCTCAAACGTGTCCACACTGCCGATGTTGAACCACACATACTGCTGCTTGAAGAAAGGAACACAGTGGCATTACTAGGCATAGTTTAAAAAAAAAAAACATAGTTTTTAAGAAGTACATACCGTACATATACTACCATTCAAAGGTTCTGGGTCGCTGATTTTTTTTTTATGTAGTAGTAGGATATTTGTATTTACAGTTTTTTACAGACGCTAGACACATTTCTCAAAACTTAGGTCACTTTTGCAAAACTCTTCACACAGTAAGCACTACAGAAGTCTATGTGGGCTAAACTGAGGATCAATTATCATTGTTTTGGCACAAAATGCACTCAATGACTACATCTCACTAATTTCATGAATTATTTTCTCACTCAGACACACCCACTGCCAAAAATCATTGTACGTACAGCACATTTTGCACATGCTTACATACTGTTTTCAAAACAACAACATAATGCAAAACTGAATAAGAAAGCAAAATTCAACAGCAATATTTTATTGAAACATATTTTCAATCTTAAAATGCAGTTTAACCAGCCACAGCTGATTCTCATTGTGGATGAACATTGTGGATGTGTGTTTCTTGTTTTTTGGAATTACTTCCAAAAATAAATAAACAACATAAAATATTGACAAATTCTGCATAATGTCTGATTCATTCCAGTAACATACTGCAGTTATAAACAATCTTTATTGCAGTTATAAACCGAGATGCATCCAAGAAAACATTGTGTAATGCTGCATATTGTTAGTGTTTTTTAGCTCATTGTTTTGTGGGTGATAAAGTGTGTTTTTCGGCTGTCAACCTTTGCTAGTGTTCTGGAAGAATGAGTTCATTTGAGCCCTGAATAAAGTGTTTTGGTAGTTGTGGTTCATTTTGAATGTGAAATGAACTGCTTTGCCGAGCTGAAAGTCTGTTTGGAGAATTGTGTGAAGAGTTTTGCAAAAGTGACCTAAGTATTGAGAAATGTGTCCTGGCGTCTGTAAAAAACTGTAATGTCAGCATCTTAGGCTTATTTCATGGCAAAAATATAAATAAGACAAGAAAAACAAATACAATAAAAACCAGCAAACAAACACAAGTTAATAACATATGTGACCCTGGACCACAAAAGCAGTCTTAAGTCGCTGGGGTGTGTTTATAGCAATAGCCAAAAATACATTGTATGCGTCAAAATTATAGATTTGTTTCTTTTTTGCCAAAAAAAAAAAGATCATGTTCCATGAAGGTGATTTCTTACTGAAAATATATTAAAACTTAATTGTTGATTAGTAACGTGCATTGATTAGATCTTAATGTGAGAATGTTAAGGTGATTTTCTCAGCATTTAGATTTTTCTGTACCCTCAGATTCCAGATTTTCATATAGTTGTATCTCGGTCAAATATTGCCCTATCCATCCAAATCATACATCAATGGGAAGCTTATTTATCATGTATAAAGCTTAATTTTGTTTTGTTGTGCAGGGTCACATATGATGAAAATCCTAAAACTTTCTTTCTGTCAAAAAACTTTTTTTTTAAATGTTCACCAAATCTGCTTTTATTTGTTCAAAGAAAAAAATATATATTCATATTTTTTCAAATGTAACGTATTCCTGTGATGCAAAGCCGAGTTTTCAGCAATTACTGCTCTAGTCTCAGTGCTCAATTATCCTTCAAAAATAATTATAATATTCTAATTTGGTGCTCACAAACCATTTCTTATTATTATCAATGTGGAAAACAGTTGTGCTATTTAATATTTTTTAAGATACTTTGATTGATAGAAAAATCAAAAGAACATTATATTGGAAATAGAAATGAGATTTAAAAATATCGGTACTGCTTAATAACCTAATAATCTTTATCTTACTGACCCTGAACTTTTGAAAGGTAGTCTGTGTCACACTGACAGTCTGACCTGTTTAGTTATATGACTGCTGGCTGGGTTACCAATGACTATGTAACAATAATCATCAAAATGAAGTGTATCCAATCATTGTAAAGAACTCACCCCATCAACTGGAGTTTTACCAGGGGTAAAGTTGACTTTTACGTATCGCTTGTTTATAACCTCCAACCTGTCCACCTAGCAAAGATCAAACACATAACTTTATGGATTACAGTTCACGTGTAGTAGGTGACGTCAAACGCCACTGATGAATAAAAATACATATCAAATATAAGTCATTACTTACCACTCCTTTAGCAAGGTAACCATTTACAAAGTCTTTCCAGGTGACCTCTCGTCCTCCATCTCGGAAGAAGAAATAATAGGTGACGGCTGTCCAGAAGGCCGTTCCACACAGGAAATACATACGGAACTCTTTATCATCCCATGGCACATCACCCTGAATCGAATGACAGAGAAACAAGGGCACGTTATTGTGGATTATATTGATCTTATTCTCAAAAATTCATCCATGCAGTTTTTTTTTTTTAATGCATTGGACCTTTTAATTGCAAGATGTTACCCTCCACCGAGAGTTGTCTCTAGTCTAGTTACATCTGTCTCAGTAAACAAGCTTTAAATGTTACAATACGCCTTGTACTGCCAATAGAAATTACTAGACAGCATTTAACCTTTTGGAGACGGCTGTACCAACTGGATTCATCCTTCCGCCCCCCTCGTTTTCCTCCTCCTCCACCTCCACCAGCAGTCTTCTGAGCATTGTTTGCTTTGGCCTCTGGGTTAAAACAGATACAGAAAACAACAAGATTATATTGAAAGTCGTATGAAAATCAGTTAGCTCATATTATAAGCTTATAAGGGACGTTACCTTTGACCTCTGCGTTGGATGGCTTGGGTTCCCCATTTTTTGGACCACCATTTTTATTATTAGGGAAGTATTTTTCAAAGCCTTCAGTGCAAGAAGGTAAAAAAGAAATTAGCAGAACAGCCCAGCTTTGAGAATTCAATGTAATTTTAGCATTCTTGTCATTCACACCTTTGGGAGGTTTGGAGCTTAATCTTCTATAGGTGCCTAAGACCTGCGAGAGCAAGGATCTTCTGTCTAGGACGATTTGCCCGACACCCTGAACCTTCAAAACAAGCAAAGTGAGGTAAAATATAAAATAATAACAATAAAATACTAAAGGCACTATTTAGGTTCCTCAGATTACAGCACTGGAGCCCTTTGGGGAACCTCTAGGATTTCCTCTTATATATATATATACACATCCATATATATATCAAAGTCATCCTTTTTGAAGGTACTGTTGATAGTACTCAAGAGCTGTTGGAGGAACTCATGGGTTCCTGGTCTTTTCCCATCATGAATTATTATGTAACTATTTTCAGTAGATCCAACGCAGTGAATGCCAATAAGTTCTATACCCATAATAAAGATGGAATTATTGACACATTAAAGAAGCAATGCAGAGCTAGCAATAGCACGAACTGATGCTTTGGACGCTGCCTTGGTGCAACAGATTTAATGTGAAGCACTGTGACATAACATGAGCTGGACGCGTTACCCAACGCAATGTCACGCACAGGCCGACCCTTGTTTACTGTCAAGCTCTCCGTCTTCAGCGGACACGCGGATGACACAAATGACAAAATGCATATTCGTGATCAGAGAGCAGCGGATCGCGGATGATGAAAGATCCAGAGAAATACAGTGAAGCCGCACATTTACCGATTGCACACGGTTTGTTGATCTGACATTTGGCAGCAGCGCGTGGAGAAGGTTCCTGCAGCCTCTTGACAGATGCAGATATCGGTGTGCCATCACGGCACTGTGCGCTCTTGCCTCTAATCAGTACAAAAACCAAAACATCGGACGAAAAGTTTTGACAACATGAACTTGAAATTGACTGCGGTCCATTGCGATTTACTTCCGGTGCACGCTGGTGACGCGCTCATTGTAAATGTCAACGGTTAACCCGCTGTGGCCCAATGTTGATTTCGTGCAGTTTTTCCGCTGTTAATTGCCATTAATTGTTTTTAGTCACGGAATTGAGGTATCATTTGGATATCTTTGTGGTTCCTTAAGTCATAAAAAGTCTAGGTATAACTGTAAATAAATAAATAAAAAACAAAGTGAAAGAAAATATTGTAGGTCTATTTATTTTTAGAATTATGAATTATTAGACGATTCTATAAATCTTACCTTTCTAAGAACTTTTTTTATTGATCATTTTCTTCACCTTGGATAGTCTAATGAACCTTATTATATATATATTTTTAAGATAAGTAATATTTTAAGATAAAGTCGAAAAAAACAAATAAGATATATATAAATTAAAAGAGTTTTTTGACGCTGTGACATCGGGCTTGTTTGGCTTTGAAGTCTGTAATAAAACCTTTTTGCTCTCAGCATTAAAGGGCACTGTTTTCACTGAACGACACACTTTTTATTGATAAAGAATGATGCATTTGTTCTATATAATTCATATTAAAAGTGAATAATTTGGGGAATTGTTTGCAGCATACTTCCGTTCAGGGCAGTTACGGAAATATTGATTTTGTTTCTTTAAGAGAATTACTTGTTTTCTCTCTAATCCGTTTATTATCTGTACAGACTGCATGCAGCATGGTCCCAGTGTTTCTTCAGAAGGGTCATAGCAGGGTCAAAGTAAAGGACAGAGCAAAACACAGTCAGTAATGTGTACTGTAGCATGAAGCAACACGCTTATAAAGTCTTTAACTTGGCACTGCATCTTGCCCAACTGGAATGCTCACATTCTTGTTACAATGTTAAGTTGCCCACTAGATTAAGTTATAATAATTAAAAATATCCTTTTTAATTTCCCTCTAAATACAGGCTCATAAAAATAGCTGCAGTATAAACATATAGTACAAATTGTTCTCCTAAACACAACAGCTGTTACTTTATCTGAATGCAACACGTAACTTTAAATGTGAACAAGAATATTTTTGTCAACTTATTACAACATTAACATTACTAGTAAAGTGAGTGCAGTGGAGGATTTGCAGGTGGTAAATTATATCAAAGAGTCTGCGCAGGATGATTATTTCGAGCATTCCATGCATGCACATATCCCATAATGTCTTTGCTCCTCAGTATCACTAAATAAAGTGCATTTGGGGTTTCGGTTTCTCTAAATTCATGTTTAGAAACTTTAATGATAGAGTGACCTGTAGTTGCAGTGAGTGTAACATGCTTAAACTAGTCTTTCAAGTTAGTCATCTAATTTTTGTCTTAAAAATTGCCCATAAAACTTTTTAAGGTAAGTTACAAAAAGAAATTTAGAATTTGAATCTGAAAAATAACATTGATTGCCTTGCCATTGATTTGGCTAACTACTAGTTGTTTAGACTACTTAAAGACACAGTTTGAACACAGAGGCTTACTTTATGCATCTAACCACTTATTTAACAAATAACACATTTACCCTACTTAAAGGTAGGGATTACTTAAGTTGAAACCAGAAGTTTACACACACAGACAGACGGACATACAGGCAGAAAGACATACAGGCAGGTAGATAGATAGATAGATAGATAGATAGATAGATAGATAGATAGATAGATAGATAGATAGATAGATAGATAGAT
>JAUMHQ010000046.1:2115659-2136459 GCA_032361165.1 Enteromius paludinosus | reverse complement strand
ACGCGTCGTCACAACAGCGCAATAATTTAAACTTTCAATAAGTCATCCATTTATTTAGATTGTGTTAAACAAGTGTAATTTAATCACAATAAACAAGGTTTTTTTCCTGAAGTGCTTAAACTTGAAATGAGCCGCGTCTCCACTTTCCGAATATGACACCTCCTTTCCCGGAGCCTTATGGGATAGGAAAGTGTCCATGGTATGCCTGCTATAGAATTCGGGCGGAAGCATCCTGGTACTTCTCGCCTACTGAATTTCGAATGCTATGAATTCGGACATACTACTCTCCTCGCATGCTGTTTTTCGCGTGCTATATAGTAGGGAAGCGCTTATTTGATCAAACATGAAGTAACATAGAAAATATTATTGCAATTTAAAATCTGTTTTTTATTTCAATATATTTTCAAATGCAGTTCATTACTTTAATGGCAAATCTGAATTGCATTCATCAATCTCACGCAACCCTTCACAAATCTTTTTACACATTTTTATGGAAAACATACATGGCAACATTTTTAATTTCTCTCCTATAATATAACCAATTTAATTGCATTCATGCTCAAAAAAAGGGATCTTTCTTCCTAAACTAAAACTTTTGAACAGATATACTGATGCATATATGAGCCATGATATTGGTTATCGCTGATCAGTTTATATATGGCACATAAAGTTCAATAACACTTATTTGGACATGATGGTGTGAATCCCTTTAGGAAAATGGCTTTCTCCCAGTGCAAGATATCACTTGGCATCTTTAATTAGACTATTACAACTGATTATGGACAGACTTTACACCAACACACTGTACAACATCAAAGACCCTCACGGTTCTCCTCTCCTCATTCACACACACTAATAATAATCTGCCTTCATTCCAGCGCCACGGCGGAGGCTCTAAATGCTAACACTGAGGTCACCAGCAAATAAAGGCCCTTTAAAAATAGTGACAAGCAGAAAAAAAAAAGAAAAATGAAACTAGACCCCACTCGCTTACAAACCCCACCCCGTCCCCTTTAGGCTCCTAAACCCTCATCCCTGCACTCATTGGCTGCCGAATCCAGCACCATTTTAAGGGACAGAGGCTATTTTCCCTCGTTCCTGAAGCTTCAGCAACAACTTCAGAGGCGTTAGGAGAGGGGGAATATTTGAGGGTGAGAGTGAAGAGGAGAGGAGGGGCAGCAGCAGGGGCAGGAGGAGCTGCGAAAGTGAACAGCCTATGAGAGCCAGGCATTCCTCTCCCGCCCCTTTAGCCATCTCAAAGCTTCAGCCGAACATCTTACGCATTTCTCCTCCAAATTTCAAAAACTCTGCAATACTTTACACCCAAATTAACGTGTAATAAAACCTTACACGCTATTAAATGCATCACAAATTATGACAACTGGAAGGATTCTGCCGAGATGCACAGCTTCAAGTGGAAGTTTTGATGGAGAAAGCAGCTTCTAAATATGTATTATGAGCTGTTATTTTGTTTTCAATGGAGTGGCTCATTTTTCATACGTGGGAGGACGGCAGCTTGGCTTCACTCGGGAATACTGTAGGAGTTGACGTGTTCAGCATCATGCACTGAGGTGTACAAACACATGATCTCTACTGACTGGCCCGTCACAAAGAGACAACACAACAGAGACCCAAACACAAAATGCAAAAACACACATCTGTCTGTAATCTAGTTTTCATTTAGACGCCTTTACCACTAATAAAGAGTAATATAGACTACAGAAACTCCCAGTGAGCAACTAGTTGTCCTATAAAATATTCCCATATACACTCCAAATAAGTTCAGGAAAAAAAACGCAGTGAAGTACAGAGAGTTTTACATAATTGTGGACAGAATGCAAAAAAGATCCCGGTCAGGCAACGGGCCAGAGACATTGATCCCTGCAGTGGACTCCCTCAGATGCCATCAGAGCTGAAGGCATGAGAGGATGCAGATGCCTTAAAGATCCAGTAATTACTACTGACTTTAATTACTTCTGGCTTAATATTAATCTACATGCAGGAAAGACTCATTAATGGCTTTGAAGAGGGACGCCTGGTCTAAATGACATCAAGGAAGTATATGCAAGTAAAGAAAAAAGGCATTTAAAGTGTTGCCTAATAGGCCATCAAGAGCACAAGGACCATTTTAGATGGTTCAACTTTATTCTGTGCCGTTTTGAGAGGGCAGCTGTTGAAGAGCTTCTCTACTCAGCCACCCAGAGGTCAAAGGTAAAGCCCTGGAAGTGCTCTATCCAAATGCCTGCTGTCAGAGCCGGACATCCTCAGATGGCCAGCCAGAGACAGCTCTGCAAAACTGCATATCTCCGGAGCAAAGACAGATACATTTTTTTTAAAATCATTTTAAATATTTAGATATTCATGGCGGGATACTATAGGCACATACATACATATAGTTTTCCATGCACTAGTTCATTTTGCTTTCATAGCATTTTTTTCTGTGAAGAACTGACGGAAAGAAAACATTGTGAATACAGTGTTTCAAATACAGTCTAAAATGTGTCGTTTTATAGTTACCCTGAACTTTCCAGTTTTATTTCTATCAATATACTTACGATTTTTACAGACAATATTTTCAGTGATAAAAAAAAAAAAAAAAAAACCCAGATTCATGGATTTATTTAAAAAAACAGTTAAACCACTGAGAAAAAAAATGACAGGTGAACAAAATAAACCAAGAATTTTGAACCGCATTTTATCCATTGTTCAGATTTATTTTCTGATTTATCTATTAGTTGAAATGAGTGCTCTATTCACCTGTGGTGTCTTGCTGGAATATATAGGCTAGCTATAAATATATATCTGAATTTCCACACATTAAATGCTCGTTTAGCTCCTAACAACTTAATGCATTACATAAACGACTAGTGAACAGAGTTTAAAAAAAAATAGGCAGCTAAATAGCAGTCCTACTTAGCTATTCCTGTTGCTGACTGGACAAAAAAAAGAACAAATCAAAGTCCACCGCTTCTTAAAAAACGCACTAAATAAAACATGTGCCCTTTAAAGCGCTCTACTCGTGCAATTCTTCCTGAGCACTTCTGCCTCGTCACAGAAAGAAACATGTTTATGTTGGTCTTTATCCACATCCCGGGCTGACAGAGCTCGAAACTTTCAGTCTCCAGCGGTTTGCATTGCCTTTAACACGACTCCGTTATATAAACACACACATACACACACTCGGTCACCGACCGTCCTGCATCAGCAATAACACTCTCACATAAAAGCATTTTTTTCAACTTGACAAAAAACGCCTTGTTTTCACTTCTGCTAATGCAAACAGCAATGAAATGCCTCAAATGTTTCTTGTCCGCGGACTCAGGCTCGCAGCCCGCTCGTTTAAAATGGTGGGTAAAGCTAACCAAACGCGCTACGGCGAGCAACTTCAACGCACAAAAAACACCCCTCACCTTTCTCAGCATTTGACGAGAGTATCTCCTCCTCCTTGGGGTTCGTAACCTGCGTTATTATGGACGTGTTGTCCATGGAAACGAGATGTTAGCTCCTTTTTCCAGCGAGTTCTGGCCGTGTCCGTGTCTCGGCTTGTGCTAACAGCTAGTCGAGTTAATGGCAGATCTCCAGCCAGCAGCAGACTGCTGTCGCTCAGGCTAGCGTGGGCGAACGGACTGCACCCGACCACTAATCTTTACGTTTTGTTGCATTAAAATACGCGTCGCGGACACACATTTGATCAATCAGCCCGTGCGGATGCGCATAACAAAAATCAGTCTCGCCAGCGCCGAACGGCTAACAAGTAACTTAGTTGGAGGCTGGATTGCTAATATAAGATAGCGTTAGCGAGCTGACCATGAAACCTCCGAATGCAGGCTGAATAACTGACCCGCGCGATGTCTAAACGCTCGCGTCTAAACTCCTGGAGCTAAAGCGGAGACCTCCGACATCCGCGCGCTTAAGCGGTCGTCAAAAACTGCCTCTTCATGTTTTCCCGTGTTTTCTGATCTCTGCTTCCAATATGGAGACGGCGAGTGTTTGATATTCACGAGATAGAGCCGAGGAACGGCAGGAGGAGGTATTTTCTGGGAACCCCCTCCCTCATATTAAAAATAAAAGCACGGCCGGGGAGCGCGCAGTCGCCCAATGACAGGAGTCCGTGCAAAGTTGACCGATTTCTTCATCGACGCCTTAGGAGCTGCGATATTTAATCGCAAGTCAAAATAAAATACTCGAACCTTTCATCTATTTTATAGTTGTCAGCTCTGGGTCGCAATCGTAAGATTTAAATGGGACAATCCAGTAAGAGTGAGATTTGGAGATTCACCTACTACTAAATTGGTTGTTTTGATTTCTTTCCACTGTTGTTTGATTTATATTGAGCAGCTTTGATATGCGTAATTCTATGCAATATATAGTAAAGAATTTGGTATGGAATGTAAATAGGCATCGGCGTGATAAAATGTGCCCGTGCTTGTATTTCAGCGGGACGCAGGCTGTATTTCTGCTGCAGGTTTGAATAGTTCAGGGCTTTCCCTATGCGCAGTTAATTTCACAGCATCGCATGTCTCCATCTGCTGTTCAAAGATATTGTTGCAATACGTTTTTATTTCGTATGTTTGCCATGGTCAGTGCCTCTCCATATTATGGTCAAAATGCATGAAAAATAAATAAAAGAAAGAAAGAAACAACCTGTGTCTGTATTTTATGTTGTGCCTGTATGTGGATTCTTAAAAAGAGCAAAACCTAAAAGCTATTAAACCAGAGCACGCATAAAACCGTTTTTTATTATATGTAAGTGTAAACCGATTAACTATAAAGTATGTAACATTTATTTGTTGTTAATTATATATATATATATATATATTGTTAGTCTTGAATCGGTGCTGCGTGCGTTTTAGGCACTTTTGCAAACGTTTCAAATTGTGGGGCTATAGTTAAATTAATACAATTTAAAATATCCAGGTGAGTTGTCACCTGTTTTTTGTTTGTTTGTTTTAAAAAAAACTGTCTTTTTCCAAAATTTCGATATAGTGTAATTCAGGTCCTCATGTGGTATAAGAATAAGAGTCATACAGAGGGAGTAGTTGATGACATGCTGAAGACAATTTTAACTGCTTTGAGAAGTGTCCATAATATAGATAAGGAGGAATATATGAAGGCTCACTGAATCAGTCTTGCTTTTCCTTTTTATGCATTGTAACCCACAGTTGGAAAAGTGCTACGGTGACATTAAAATGTGTCATGCTTTCTAAGTCACTTATGCCAAGGCTGCATTTATTTGTTCAAAAATACAGCAAACGTCTCTCAAAAACATAAAAAAAAATCAAAGGCCTTTTAAAAGAGGTAAAAGAGTTTGGCTTTAGTAAACAGATGGTTGATCTTCACTGGATTACACAAGGGACTGTTTCAAGACAGTACAGTACGGATCAGAACAGAACAAAAGAAGGGATTTCGTGATGCACCTGTCCCATGCAGCGCTCGTTCTTGAATTTGTGCGCCTTTTTGACAGACAGTTCTGGTGCCACCCCTCTGCAGTTTCAGTCCGGATTATAAATACACTCTCTACACCCCTCCCGCAACATCCACACCAGCCACTGCTGCCTCTCACAGTGCACCATCGGCACTGGGAAACCGGGACGGATGCATTAGGAGAAGCCCCTACTCACCCCCCTTTTTCTTTTCTTTTTTCAATTTTGTGGGGGTTGACATCTGTCTTCAAACATCTGAGCGGCTGTGAGGTTAGTACTGAGCAAGTGCACTTCCTTCTTAATTACTGTACTTACTGTACACGGTGCTGTAAACGGATAGAGTCCCGCGGATCATATACGAGGCGGCGCGTGGGCGTTCAGAGCTGCGCATCTTTTACCTTTAAAAGGACTTCGGGCGCGCGTGCAGCTGTAGTAATTAGCTGAGACAAATACTCCGGTTTTAAATGAGCAGGTACATGCATGGTTTCTTAATTAATTCAGTGTTAAAGGGAAATTGATTTGGGAGTTCGTACTCCTGATGTGTGGGAGATCGCATTGCGCTGCAGCTGCCGCACTGTACCAGGAGCAACTGCTCGGGCTAAAATAGGAAGAGGGTGTACGGCGCAGCTGACTGTGCTGTTTCTGAGGAGGCACTCCCATTTAAGTCAGTGGCTTACAGTCTTGTCTTCTAAGTAGATTGGGTGTCAACTTTGTTTTTGTTGTTTTATTTTTGTTATATAGGCTATCTGTATCCTATTGTATTACTGCGCCTATAGGCTGAGGCTGCATCTTGGTGTTTACGTAGTCTATAATTTGTAAAACAATACAAAAATAAAAATAAAAAAACATGAATTTTTTGATGAGTCTTGTGTGTGAACGTCACAATTATTATCGTGTCTTCCTTGGTCAAAAACAGTGCTTACTTTTACTGTCGGCACTTGGCATGGCTGTGCGATTTGATTTAATATAGGCTACAGACACAGTAACATCATTATATTGCTATTTTACTGCAACGAACGAACTGCACTAATCAAAGGTAGGCCACATTAACATTTAAAAGGCTCACATACCAGAAGTTTTAAAGCATTACAGAGCACCACTCCTTTATAAATTGGATTTTGCAAACTAGATATGCAAGAAAAACTTGATTCTGGGTGTTAAAACCCGAAGTGACGATAATGCCTCTTGACTACATGAGTATAGCTGCAGTGAAAAATATTTTTTATTAATAATAATAAAAAAAATCTAGCATTTTAAAACCTTAAAAACGTTTATTTGTAACATTTTAAAACTCGATAAAAAAATTAATTTGTTGTTATTAATATTAATATTGCAGGTCACAAACGTGATTGGACAGTTGTTTCCCCGCTGATATCATTAGGTAAAAATCACTACTGTGGAATTTTTTTCTTACAGTTTTAGAGCTAAACTTTCTCAACTTAACTTAATAAAGTGTCCTTCTGGCCTAGTTGTAAAGTAGCCTACCCAAAAGAAGAGTAAAGTTAGTGGATATTTGAGAAGATATTTTAGTGAGTGTGAGCGCGAGGTTAATAAAAGTAGCCTACTGTATAGGCTATTTTATGAAATAGTAAAGTAAAAACCAAATAAGGATTTGACATAATAAATCCGTGTTTTATGCGCATTTTCCATATCAAACCACAAAACCAACCATAAACAAGCTTGTGGAGGTACTGTATATCTAAGTGGAGTGGTCAATGGTTAATTTTAGTATAGAGTGTAAAAGGATTTTAATGTTAAGGCTTCTCTTCAGGTTAACCATGGGGATCAAGACAGCCCTTCCCAAGACTGAGCTGTACCTCTACACTGCTGTCCTCTCTCTGGCAGTCTTATGGGCAGGCAGCTGGATCATTGAGGCCTCCAGTGGTACACTTTATTTTTATCTCTCACTTTGTCTTTCTACATTAAGATCACAGACTTATGTTCACATCTATCATGTAGTGTCCAACAACTGGTGTATTTGCTTTTGAGCAGTGTAGAATTATTATTTCTGTGTGGGCAGACTGTTTTGCTTATTGACATCTGAGCTATACTGGAGCAGCTATCCATGTCCTGCCTCACCCTTTTTAAAGATCGCATAGCTCTATTGATTATGCCTATTTTTCAGTATATACACAGGAAAATCAATTTAGACTGGTTCTAAATGTACCAGTCCTACATTGATAACCCTGAACAACCCCTGACTCTCAAATAAGATCTGTTATGCAATTTGTATTATCTTTGAAATTCATAATACAAAGATTTGTCAGATTTCACAGGACCATTTCATAATCTCAGAATATATTTGAGAGTCTGGATTATCACAGAGAAGCCTCTGAATATGCAGGCTGGCAAAATTTACCTTATATAATGCTATTAGGTTTTGCTCTGGAGCTCACCCTGTTTGCTGGGGAATAGTGAATCTGCTGTCCATTTTGACATGTTTCAATAATACATGGATTGCTTGGTTAGTTAGTTTTTATTACTGCATGCGTAAACAATACATATGGTACTTTTTAAAGTAATTGAAGTTTTATAATAAATAATAAAAAAGAAACATCATTTAGCATTAGACACGTCTTGCTGCTTTGTGAAATCTTTCCTCTTTCATTATTATTTCCAGAGAATGTGAACAGAAAGGCATTTAGGGAGAATGTTAAACCAGGATGGCACTACTTTGGCAGAAAAATGGCAAGTATATTATTAGATCCTCTACTGCTGTATTTAAAAACAGCCTCAAGACATATTTGTGTGAAGACAGGGCTGACAGGGAACGTTCTCGTAACTTTGGCTAACGTTATCTAAAGGTTCTCTCAAAGTTATCAAAAAACATTCTTGCATGACGTTAGTAGAAGTTCTACTTAACGTTATGCAATGGATAAACATTCTAAAAATGTTAGGATAAGAATGTTATCGTTGTGTTGTTGGTGGAACGTTTTAAAAACATTGCCATTGAGTTGTTATTGGAACATTCTAAAAACGTTAGGATAAAAACAGTAGCATTGTGTTGTTAGTGGAATGTTCTTAGAACATTATTATAACGGGAAACGGAAGGTTTTTATAACGTTTTGAGTAACGTTCTTGGAACATTTAAATTTATTGGAACATTCTGAAAATGTTTTAAATAACATTTAAATAACCAAACAAGAACGTTAATACAACGTCTAAAAAATGAACGTTTTCTCAGAACAATCAAACAATAACGTTTTCATAACTTAATGGGAATTTTATTGGAACGTTTTTTATAACAAAACTGTTAGAAGGTTTGAGAAGATGTATTCGTTTATTTGTTTTTATGTGTTGGTACACTCTGTGGATTTTGGGATTGCTAAGTGCTTTATAAATAAGTTTTGATGTATTTTACATAAATGACTCTGTTTCATCATATTTTGACTGATATTCCCTGTCTCTTCAGGATGTGTCAGATTTTGAATGGGTAATGTGGTTTACCACTTTCCGCAATCATATCCTGTTCGCCCTCTCCGGTCATGTGATCTTTGCTAAGATCTGCTCAATGCTGTCTCCAAAGGTACTGTATGGGGTTATGTACATTATGCACATTTAATATTTAAGAGCGATGATATTTTGCTATATTTTATATGAGTGTTTTGTTAATATTGCATGATTTTGTCTGAATAATCAATATTAGTTAAAAAAGCAAACAAATCTTTATATTAACTATGCATGTGTTAAATGATCTAATTTGAATGTTGTGTGAAATGTTACATGCTTTCGTGTTTCTGTCTGCTGTCAAAGAAGGCTGGTATAGATTTATTCAAGGTAACTTTCCATTTCAATTTTAGTTTGGATCATACTAACTGACTAACACTAGTACTGCTAGAACTAACACTTACCTTGTTATTTCAGAAACAGTAGCTCCTTAAAAAGACCGTTCAGTATTGTTGCATGTGACAGCTGGGTTACATAAATGTGCCTTTTCACAAGGAATTTCCTTCCTAACCCACAGAACAGATCTTTGATCTATATGCTGTATGGATCTCTGGCTGTGCTGATTACTATGGGATGGACATACATCACTCTCATCCTGTCTCACTGCATCATCCTCTACAGTGTGGCCATTGTCAAGAGGAAGTGGCTCTGCTTTGTGGCCGGACTTACCAGCCTTGCAACTTTCAAAATGGAGCCCTTTAACACCTGGCAGGTGAGAAGGTTCATACACAGCGAACGATAGTTTCTCCAGTACGATTTACAGTTATTGAATTGAACTGGATCAACAACACTGGACTGACTTAAGCTGAATAATGGCACTGTTGTCTTTGTAGAGCTGCTATACAGCAGAACTTGGATTTGTCTCTTGAAGAGGTTTGCATCAGTGATTCTAATAATATATGTTCTCTTACAGCAGTTTTTGTGTCATTGTTTCTAATCCCCTTTTCCCCACAGTCACTTGTTTTGTCATTTTGATGTTCTGATAATTTGTCTGTTTTGATGCAGGAAGGCTTTGTGACAGGTTCTTTTGATCTCCAAGATGTCCTCTTCTACGGAGGCTGTGGCTTCTCCATTATGCGCTGTATGAGCTTTGCCCTAGAGAACTGTGAGAAGAAAGATGGCAACTACAGTTTCCTGGATCTGATTAAGTACAACTTCTACCTCCCTTTCTTCTTCTTTGGACCTATCATGACCTTTGATCGATTCCACGAGCAGGTGAGTCCTGAATACTGTAGTCCTCTGTCCAGTTTCTGGAATCGTGTAATAGTTTTTATCATACATATAGCATATAGAATAAAATACGTAATTGCTATAGTGTTGATAATGTCACCCGGGTAAGGTCTGCACTGTAACGATCCCTCTAATCTTCTCAGGCTAACAACCCTAACTTGACTCGTAAAGAAAGAGAGATGTGGAACATCACCATTCATGCTGTGGTGCACCTTGGGGCTATTTTTGTGGTTGATGTCTTCTTCCATTTCCTGTACATTTTAACCATCCCTAACGATTTGAAGCTTTTGAAACAACTGTCCGACTGGTCTCTGGGTCAGTAAATAACAAGAACAACAGACATGTAGAAGAACTAAACAGTGTATAATTATTTCTAAGTACGATTTGATTTGTTTACTATCATG
Organism: Enteromius paludinosus; assembly: GCA_032361165.1. Classification (NCBI taxonomy): domain Eukaryota; kingdom Metazoa; phylum Chordata; class Actinopteri; order Cypriniformes; family Cyprinidae; genus Enteromius; species Enteromius paludinosus. The sequence continues at coordinate 2,125,955 of JAUMHQ010000046.1, read as the reverse complement.
AGTCGGTCCTTTTTCTACTATTCAGCTGGCTTGGCGTACTCCAATCTGGTATATGACTGGGTTAAAGCAGCTGTCATGTTTGGTGTCATTAACACGGTATCCAGACTGGACCATCTTGACCCTCCTCAGCCTCCTAAATGCATCACAATGCTCTATGTCTTTGCTGAAACGTAAGCATTCATTAAGAGAAGAGAAAAGCATTTGATGGATTCATAACCAGACCACATGTTCACAGTTTCTTTTGACGTTGATCTTTCTAGGCACTTTGACAGAGGAATCAATGACTGGCTGTGCAAGTGAGCAAATAAGATGTGTATCATCACATGTATTATCTTTTTATATCATCGTATAGTAAGGAAAAAATATTCAACTTTACATGTGTCTCCTGTTCCTTGTTAAAGATATGTCTATGACTATATTGGAGAAAACCACGATGCCATCTTCAAGGAGCTTCTTGCAACCATTTGCACCTTTGCTGTCACAACTCTGTGGCTCGGACCCTGTGAGCTGGTTTACATCTGGTCTTTCTTTAACTGCTTTGGCCTGAACTTTGAACTGTGGGTGGCTAAACTGTTCTCTCTGCCACCGTTCTCCACCATTGAGGTAAGATCCCAGAGCCGTTCAGTTGTAAGGGAATTGAGCATTTGGGTTTTGAATCATTACACTACCAACTGATTGTCTATCAATATTACATCATGACAAATAAGCCTAAATTTTTTCTAGAACAATCTTATGTCTGAGGCAATGTCACGTCGAATCAGGGGCTTGTTCAACGCTGTTAACTTCTGGCAAATCGTCCTGTACAATGTCCTGGCGCTGAACAGTCTTGATTTTGCTCAGCTGGTTGCTAAGAGACTGCTTCTTAAAGGTAAGCGTTTTGTTTTAGGCCATTATATAATGAAAACAAAGACAAGTAGCTTGAATGTGAATGTGTTTCCTGCATACAGTATGTAAATCACTCATGTATGATGTATATATACATCGTATAGCTGCACAAGAGGAATGGGACAAACACAGCATGTGCATGGAGAATAATAGCGCCCTTGTGATTCCTCCAGGCTTCCCCTTGTCCACGCTCTTGGTGCTGTTTGTGACTTACTGTGGCGTGCAGCTGATTAAGGAGAGAGAGCGAAAGCAGGCTCTGCTGGATGATCCGGAACCAGTGCCGCCCACAGAGCCGGGCAAACAGAAGGCAGAGTAAAGGACAGAGAGGTCATTGAATCTGATCCAGCTCTTGAGGGCCCTCTTGTTAATTCTGCCCCCGAGCTTTCATGCCAGACCGATGCAGTCCCATCACTATGGTCACTGGTTTGCACAAGTCTGTTTTAAAAACACAAGATGTTTTTAACTGTGAATAGTTCTGAAGTGCACTTGCTTTAGCCAAAGGCAACCTGTTCTCTGACATACTCTAGCACAAACAAACCAACCAAGTGCATTTTTTATTTATATTTTTAGTGGATATGGCTATTTAAAGAATGGGCTTGCCAAATATTTTATGAATAAATAATATATTGAACAATAAAATAAAAATGTACAATGTTTTCATGGTTGTCTTTTATTTCAATACTCTTAATATGTTTAAAGCAGCATTTTTGAGCACTGTTGATAGACTATCATAGTTTCTAATAATATTTTGAATTAGTTTGTAGTTATACACGTTTATATATGTTGTGGTTTTATATGTGTCGTTTATACTTTTGTCGTTTATGTTTTAAAAATATGTCTATATAAGTTTTATTCATTTCAGTTTTTTATTTTATTACAACATTTAAGGTTTTCTCAACAACTAGTCGAAACAAAGTTTCTTAAATCGTTTTTTCGAAATATCATATTTCAATAAATGTTTATTTATATTTCAAGTTACAACTTCTTCATGGTTTTAATTTTAGTTAACTATAATCGCCCTGGTTTACAGCCGTTATTATGACACAAAACATACATTTTAAGAATGTTAACTTGTATTGTTATTTTACATAGTTCTATACTACTTCATAGTCACTTCAGTACATTCATCTTTGTGCATTCACATTTTTCTGTTACTCATGTCACAGTCGAGCAAATGATATGGTGTGAACACGCTCCCCTATTAGGCTTTGTCCTACATCATGCTTTGAGTGGCACACTAGAGATTTGAGTTGATTAATAGGCCTAAAATACACACTGATGAATACTGTAGGTCTGCTAAGCTATTAGAGGCATACAATTACATATCCCCTAGTTTTCAGTCTCTCTTTGGATTTTTTGTCACCTTATTAACTCAAATTAGAAATACCCTTGTCGTCATATACACTATAGATTAACTAAAAAAAATAAATATGTCCTTATAGGTCCATAATTTCAATTTTATCACTTCACACAAAAATATTATTTTTTAAATTTTATTATTAATCTTATTTAGACAAAGAAAAATGGATCTTTTAATAACTTTTGACTGAAAGGTTTGATGAACTCAACAAAATGTCCTTTTGAAACCTTTATTTTTAAGAGTTTATAACTTCAAACTGAAATTATTTTATTAAATACCTACTAACAGAAACTGCTCTAAATAAAGACCTGTTTGTGATTAATTGGTTCAAGGTGAAAATGTAAACAACTTGGCACTAACATGTTATGTCATGGGTCTTAAGTGAGGGATGCAAGTTTTCCATTCCGTTTCCCTGCCATCTTCATTCCTGTCCATATGATAAAATGGCAAAACAACAAAAAATGTAACGCATTCTACTGGAACTGTAAGAAATAAAGCACTCTTGTGCTCATGTTGCCCAGGTTCAAGTCTAACCTAGGACATGTCCTGTTCCCCTGTTGAGAACTTAAATATTAGCAGTGCCTGCCAATTGATGCTAAGAGATGTAGAAGCCCATAATACCTAGTTGCTCCACTAGAGGGCTTCACTAGGTGGACTTTCAGTTCAGTTTCAGTTCTATTTCTGTTTGTCTCATTTTGAAACTAGTCCTAAATGGGTTTGATTTCCATATTTTCTTTTACTCTGTAACACTCTTTTCACACATTTCACAACCATCTTGTGGCACTCTACTGTCCTTCCCCTGCAAGATCTACAACTTAACATTCCCAGTGAGCAACATGTCAGCTGTTGGTCTGATCTGTTTGTTGGGGGGAAGGGGAGGACAGCTTGTATTTCAGGCCCTTAGTGTGCTTCATTTATGCATTTCTATATATAGATGGACAGTCAGCAGCTGATAGCTTGTGACAGCTGAGGAGCTGAGGCCACACCAAAGCGTCACATCCTCCGCCATTTCTCTTTTAGAGTAATAGTGTTAATACAGTCAGTTCAGTTCTGCAGTGGGAGAGGACCAGGACACCCCTCCCTCCTACTGAAATATAACATCAAACCATAACAAGATGGCCTCCTTGTCAGTGGACCCAGTGACGGAGCCACGGATGTACCAGCAAACGCTCCTACAAGATGGGCTCAGCGATCTCCTGGATGCTAACAAGTTTGTGGACTGCATTCTGAAGATCCAAGACAAAGAGTTTCCTTGTCATCGGCTAGTGCTGGCTGCTAGCAGCCCTTACTTCAAAGCCATGTTCCTTTCAGACCTGGAAGAGAGCAAAAAGCGGGAGATTGTTCTAAAAGACATCGAACCTGGAGTCATGGGAATGATCTTGAGGTACATATACACCTCGGATATCAACTTGACTGAGCAAAACGTCCAAGACATTTTCATGGCGGCCAACATGTACCAGATTCCATCGATCTTCAGCGTGTGTGTGTCGTATCTACAGCAGAAGCTGGTTCTCAGTAACTGCCTGGCCATCTTTAGGCTAGGACTGTTGCTGGACTGTCCACGTTTGGCTATGGAGGCTCGGGACTTCATCTGTGACCGCTATGCCCTCATCATTCGGGACCAGGACTTCCATCAGTTGGGTCCCAGTGAGTTGGCGGCTATCATCACATGTGACTCTCTAAATGTGGAACGAGAAGAGCTGGTGTTTGAAGCTCTCATGGACTGGGTGGAGTACGACACGGGTGAGAGATTGAATGACCTGTCTCAGCTTCTACACTGTGTACGTTTCCGTCTTATGCCGACGACTTACTTTAAAGAGAAAGTCGAGGGCCACAGACTGATCAGGACGAATCAGGAGCTCAAGAAGGAGCTTCAGATCGTCAAGGATGCACAGAAAGGACTACTACACAGGGTCAAAAGGGTCAAGAAGGAAGGCGAGAAAGCAGATTCTGGGGACGAGGATGAGGAGGGTTTGCTGCCGGGAATCCTAAATGACAATCCACGTTTTGGAATGTTTCAAACTGAACTTTTATTGATGATTAGCGATACAGGAACTGTAGCGTATGACGTTGGCGCAAACGAGTGCTACGTGGCGTCTTCATCCACCGAGATCCCTAAGAACCATTGTAGTCTTGTCACAAAGGAAAATCAGATCTTTGTTGCTGGAGGTCTGATGTACAACGAAGAGAACAAAGAACAGCCGTTCAGTTCGTACTTTCTTCAGGTAACGCACGGTCAAGTCTTGCTAATGTTGCTAAATACGCTTGCATTACAAATCAATGACTCAAAGCATTGTGAATCTCTGGTTCCAGAAATACATTTGTGAGAATGACCCACAGGGTCCACTATGCTTCAGAGCACCTGTTAAAGCTTGGAAGCTCATGTGTCATGTTTTTAAAGTTGTCTGCATGACATTTTCCTCATGTAATTCAAGAAAAAACTTTGAAGAGATTGTCTAGGAGGACTCAAAATAATAATTATGTTGGTAGGAGAAGGCAACTTAATCTAGAATGTCTTCTTCATTCTACAGTTTGATCCCATGAGCTCTGGATGGTTAGGGATGCCCTCACTACCAGACCCTCGCTGTCTGTTTGGTCTGGCGGAGGCTGAGAACTCCATTTATGTGGTGGGCGGAAAAGAGCTGAAGGAGGGAGAACGTGCACTAGATTCTGTTATGGTCTACGACAGACAGTGAGTACAATCAAACAGCAAATGACATATGTTGGGCTCGTAGAAGCAGCAGTTTTCAAACTGAAGGCAGGTTGAAATAGGAGGATTGTATTTTCTGAGTTAAGGCCCGTTCACACCAAGCACGATGACTATAAAGATAACGATACTGATAACTATATTTGCGTCCACACCCGCAAACGATATCATCTGTTTATTAGAAGCTAAAACGTGTCTGTTACTTTAAATTCTCAAGCTCGTGATTTGCAGGATTGATTCTGATTGGCTGTAAGTGTTTGTATCATTCATCAGCTGGAAAATATTGTTCTGAAAAGGATTCCAACAATACCGTTTCTCTGCGCCTTTATCGTTATACAGTAGTTGTGCTGTGGACGCTGCTATTGTTTTACATTGGGAACGATTTTTAGAATTATATCTTTATCGAATTATACCTTTATCGTTACAGCTATCGTGCTTGGTGTGAACGGGGCTTAACGATAAGGGACAGAGAAACGATATCTTTGGGAATCATTTTCAGAACGATTTGTTCCAGCTGATGAACGATAGAAACATTGACAACCAATCAGAATCAATCCTGCTATCATGCGTTTGAAAATTTAAAGAGGCAGACGCGCTTTGAACTTGAATGATATCGTTCGCTGGTGTGTGCGCAAATATAGTTAAAATTGTCTTTATGGTGCTTGGTGTGAACAAGCCTTTAAGATTTGTTTCGCCCAAACATATGAGTAGACCCATCAATATATTATTCCAAGATTGTCCATTTAATTTGAAGTACATCCTACTCATTAATTCGACACGTAATACACATTTCAACCCATTTGTGACCTCAACCTGGCAACCTACAACATTCAACCTGTTGCTATCTGGGCAGTTATAGATCTGAATGAACCAAAGCTACAACTAAATCAACAACCAGTCATTTTAATCATTTACACTGACATGTCTCAGTTACATGCCCCATGTCAATGAATAAATAGTTGCTTCAATACAGCCATTAGGCCAATTTTATGCCAGTTCTCCCCTCTCATATTTCCCTTGCCATAGCCCCTGCAGATCCACAGGATGTTCTCTGTCATGGCTGAAAGCTGATAACTGTACATTTTCACACAGGTCATTCAAATGGGGAGAGTCAGACCCTCTTCCGTATGCAGTTTATGGACATGGAATTGTTTCACACAAAGGACTGGTCTATGTGATAGGTGGAAAAACTGAGAGCAAGTAAGTAAAGAACCTGATTCTATCCTGTCTTTGCTTTCCATAACCAGACTTACATGAAATGTAATGTACAGGAAATGCCTGAGGAGAGTATGTGTCTATGACCCCTCCAAGTTTGAATGGAAGGATCTTGCACCCATGAAAACCGCCCGCTCGCTGTTCGGCACCGCTGTTCATAAAAACCAAATCTATGTGGTGACTGGAGTTACTGATAACGGCCTGACCAGCAGTGTGGAGGTCTATGACATCGCCAGGAACTCGTAAGTCACACGTTTTTAATATATTTTTTCCTATTTTGTCAAGACTTTTTAACACAGGCAAGCTGCTCACTTGTGTGTCTCCTGCTTAGCTGGTCAGAGTTCGTAGAGTTTCCTCAGGAGAGAAGCTCACTTAACCTGATCGAACTGGGCGGCTGCTTGTATGCTGTGGGGGGTTTCGCTATGATGCCCAATGAGACCACAGAAAAACTGGAGCCGACTGAAATGAATGACATATGGAGGTGAGTATTTATATTGAGCTCAAACATGGTTATATATTTGAAACTAAAGTTGAAATTTGATCATTGAATTGTGATTTGTGTGACAGGTTTGAGGAGGAGGAGAACTGCTGGAATGGGATCCTAAGGGAGATCAGTTATGCTGCTGGGGCCACGGTGGTTGGAGTACGTCTGAACACATTGAGATTCAAAAAGATGTGATCTACAGCTGTCATCTACTGACAAAATACACATATGTCGCCCACATTTTCATAAAAGAGCAATACATATTCCACTGAATCATTTGTCACAGACTTGATTTGTTTGTGATCTTATATACTGTATGTAATAGAGCGGTGTTTGATGCTGCTGTTGCAAGAAAACTCAGCAGATGGAGACAAACACAAGACCATACATTTCTTTTTCATAAGAATGCTTTGTTAGTCATTTTGGGTAAATATGTTGAATAATTAGAATTATTTAAATAACCATGTAAATTGATTTGTATCATTCTATTATGTTATTTTAGATGACAACTACAATTGAACATTTTGCAATTATGACCAAGTACAATGTTCTTACATTCAACAAAGAGAAATAAATGGTGACTGAACAATAACCTAATATACTGTAGACAATGACCAAACTATAAATCACAAACAACAAAACACAACCGTCTGTGGTAAACACACATTGTCATACACCCTCCACCAGAAAATAAAAAAGTAAAGGTGAAAGAATACAAGCATTTTCTATTATGTATGGCATCTTTTTTTGTTGCTGATACTGCTTGACATCATGACTTTCATGAAGGGTCCTTCAGAGATATTTTCATCAGGAATAATAAACAGCTAGTGCTGCAAACACAAACACTCTGGAATGAAGAGATCTGAACACCTCTCGGGTTTTGGAACATTGTGCATAGACCAAAATATTCTTAATTACACAAGCAGAAATAAAAAACATTACAGCAATAAAATAAGATCGCAATACCCAATTCATAAAAATATATTGCTGTGTAAAAACATTTACAGATCTGAAACTATACGTTTCTTGTCTACAGTGCAAAAATGACCAGTTAAAAACAATAAAAAATAGATTTTCAATTTAGAAGATCAAAAAACACTAAACAGATTTTTTTCATTAATAATTAGGGCTGTCAAACGATTAACCGCTGTTAAATGCATCTAAAATAAACGTTTTCATTCACAAAAATATTTGTGTGTACTGTGTATATTAATTATGCATATATAAATACACACATAAAGCATATATTTTAAAATATTTATATGTATATACGTTTATATATTTATATTCTTGTATTTAATATTATATACAAATATATTTAACATATAAACATAACATATTTTTCTTAAATATACACATGCACGTGTTTGCATATGTGTTTTGTATATACATAATATAAATACCAGCACACTTATATATTACATAAACAAACGTTTTTATATCATCATGGTTAATCATTTGACAGTTCGCCTGTTCAGTGTGGTTTTTCTAACCTACAGCCTAAACACATTCATGAATCTGAACATCACCACAAACCCTGAAGGTTTTTTAGCCGCACACTACACTAATACATTTCCATCTGTTGACAACATACAAATTGTAGTCATTTACAAATTTTAAGGTGCTTAAGGAAAAAATACAATTCTAACAGAAATGATAAAACTATGACAAAATGTAAGGGCTTAACAAATATTATGAAACCCCTTACACCAACAATTCAGTCAAGAAAATGAATCTACTGACTGCACATTTCCACCACCAACCACTTATAAGTCTCTGAATACGCATATATATCATTAACAAACTCATAAACATAAAGTATCTAAACCAATAAAAAGTCTACTGAAAGCTATATTTGCTGTTAATTATTTAGTATTCTCTTAATATACTGTACATAAAGCATATATGTCTTACATTTAGCGTTCTACATCTAGGTAATAGTTTGTAGTTTAAATTTTTTTAGCCTAATTAGGGTTTAATATTGCGTAGAGAGGACTCTGTCAACGTTTGATATGGGAACAGAAGGGATATTAGAGAATATGATGTGAAGACTAACATGAAATTTCAGTTTCAGACTCTTTGCTACATCAAAAATATCTCTGCATCACAAAGAAACGATAGTATAATACAGAGCAGTAGTTACATGTTCCTGGAGTCTGTCCTTCCAGAGGTGTACAGAGGAGTAAGGGAACGCAGCTGAGAATGTGACGGACCCCCATCCACCGAGTGCAGCATAGATGATGGAAAAGAGACTACTCCATGCAGGTGTGGGCTAATATCTCTCAGTGTTTCCATCCCGACAGGCAGTTCTTGGTTCGCAGCAGCCTGTGTTTGATTGGTTATAGCGGAGGAGTCCAGCAGGGGAGGGTTCCTGACCTGGGAACACTTCTCTCTGTGAGCTTTCAGCATGTTGGAGAAGCGGAAACGCTGGCCGCATGCTTCACAGGGGTAAGGCTTCTCTCCCGTGTGTGTACGCCGGTGCCGCTTCATGTTGGGACGACTCGTGAAGCTCTTCCCACAGATCTCACAAATATATGGTTTCTCTCCTAAAAAGAACCAGCAGACCTCTTAGACGGAGCGCATGAAGAACTTCTAAGTGCTGCACACGCATACAAGCATCTCACCTGTGTGTGTCTTCATGTGCTCATCAAAATACTGTTTCATATTGAAGTCCTTCCCACACCACTGACACATGAACTGCTTGTGTCCGATGTGGATGCTCATGTGAGAGCGCAGCTGGTACTTATACTGAAAACGCTCACTGCAGACCTAAAGGAGAAGAAGTGGATGAAGTTCAAACATAGTGGATTTCTGACAATTCTGTGCAAAAAACACAACTTCATCAGTTATGGTTCGTTTTACTGTTAAGAAAAACCTTTCTTGTTTACTCTTGATGGGGTTCAATACAGATTTTCTGATTTAATACAATTATTATTCACATCATTTTCACAGATAGTGTTTTGGATGACAGCAGCATAAATCCTTATCCTTTTTTGGTGCAAATACAATCCTATTTGGAGAGGACAGTCGGCTGACATCATGTCTGTCATGGAATGGCCTCCCCAATCACCTGACCTCAACCCTACTGAGCTACTATGGGAGGAACTGGACAGTGATGTCCGTAAGAAGTCAATGTTTGAATAAAGTGACAGCTCAGATGCTTAGATTATGAAGAGCTGTAATAACTGCTAATGGTGGATATTTTAATGATTCATAAATGTATTTTCTATGTATAAACTGTCCATGTCATAAAATATGTTTTCGTAGTTCGTGTTGTGCCTTTATCGGTGCAAAAATATCACAAATTAAAAAAGATTCATGCCGATATTGTCCACAACCCCACTTTTTTAGGCCGTTTGCAAACTTTTGGATGGCAGTGTGTTTATAATATAATATATAACAAAAACTTAAAAATCATTCTTGAGATTTTAGGAATCATTAGTCTTATCAGAATCATTCAAGTCAACATAGAAGTTACCATTATTTTACCTGTGTAAACTGACTGACTATACCTAATTGTATGTAATGACATCTAATTAACTTGCTGAAATTGATAAAATAGCTAATATATATATATATTAGTGGTGGGCCGTTATCGGCGTTAACGCGCTGCGTTAACGCGAGACTCTTATCGCGCGATAAAAA
>JAUMHQ010000046.1:2098360-2111477 GCA_032361165.1 Enteromius paludinosus | reverse complement strand
TAACCGCTCCAAAGTAATAACGCATAGCCGGTACTACTTGTGTGTTTAAAATCCCTCCGCGCCAACAAAGATTACCGCTTGGCACAAACACTGGACGTCTTGTGACAAACACTGGACAACATAAGGTGCAATTTAATACTTAAGTAACTAAAATGCATCCGTTATGATATATTCATATGTAGATGTTATGAATTGTCTTGAATGTTAGTAACGTGGTACTACATCGTTTCACGGAAGGATGAAAATGTTAATTTAAAACAAATATGCCAATGAAATATTTCAAATTCACATTCATGTCCAGTTTTCGCATCGGGTCCTGATCACACTGTCGGGGCTTATTTCTGCGATAACTACCGGCTGCCTGCACATTATCCCTTACATAATAAATGTTAATGTAGGCCTACTAAATGTGTTTTTTTGGTAACTCTTATAAGGAGCAATTCTTACTGTTAACCAGTTGCTTATTAGCATGCTTATAATTAACATATTGGCTGTTTATTAGTACTTATAAAGCATATATTCTGCATGACCATATTTTATCCTACCCAATAACTAAGCCTAACTACCTTACTAACTATTAAGAAGCAGCAAATTCTGAGTTTATTTAGGTAAGTGACATGTAGTTAATGGATTGTTAATAGAGAGAATTGGTCCTTAAAATAAAGTGTGGCCATTTTCTTATTATGAAGTGATAGTTTCTTTTACTTTATTGCTTAATTCAAGTATACCTCACACTGGAAAGGTTTCTCTCCTGAATGTTGGAGAGAGTGGACCTTCAGTGACATGCTCCTTTTAAATGACTTGCCACATGTCTCACAGGTAAACGGCATCTCTTTTGTGTGGGCTAAAGACACATAGAATAAGACAATGATCAGTCAGATAGTTAAAGTTTACTGATTAAGAGTACCCGACTGGGAGTAAAAGTTTGAGAGAAATGGCGGTAAAACAACTCACCGACCATGTGCTTGCGTACATGAGCCATTGTGTAGAATTTCTTCTCACAGATCTCACAAGTGTACTTTTTCTCAGCGTAGCCATGAACAATCTTATTGTGCTCATGAAGTGACCAGAGCTTCCTGAAGGCTTTTCCACACGTTAGACACTACAAAATGAGACAATGACTAGTAAAAACAATCATGCAAACGCAATCATGTCCAGTGCATTAAGTAAATTACTTTACTGCATTATTACTTTGTCGCAATTGTCTGCATTTGTTATGTATATTCACTGCATTAGCTAACATTAACTGACAATAAGCAATACGTTTGTTAAACACACACACAAATACATACATATACTGTATATATATATATATATATAAATAACAATAAAAAAGTTAAATGGTTCACCCTTTAACATGAAAATTCTGTCATTAGTTATTCACCCTCACGTAAGCCTATCGTTCTTCTTCAAAACACAAATTAGGATATTTTTGGATGAATTTCCGAGAGCTTTCTGATCCTGCACACACAGCAAGGGTCCTTACATGGTCAAGGTCCAGAAAACGTAGCAAAGACATTTTTAAAATAACCCATGTGACATCAGGGGTACAACTGAAATTTTATGAATATTTTATTAAAGACAACACAAAATAAGGACTTTATTCAACGATTGCCTCTGCATCACCTTGGTGCAATTTTGGTATCCACGGAGCATAAACAAATATGCTGTTCTGTATTCTCCTAGCTTCATACAATTCAGATTAAGCCACTGATGTCACATGGACTACTTTGCCTCAAGGACCTTTGCTGTCTATGTAGGATAAAAAGCTCTCAGAATTCCATTAAAAATGGCTTAATTTGTTTTATGAAGATGAAAAATGAGCTTACGGGTTTGGAACGACATGAGGGTGAAAAATACATTTTTTACATTCCCATTTGCCCCATAAATCCCCCCCCCCCAAAATCCATGAGTGGTTTTATGTCTTTCCAAAAGAGAAAATAATAATTGAAAGATCAGCTGAACCAAAAAAATGTGCTGTCACTCTCATACCTGTATGCTCTTCTCACAGTCAGTCTGCTGATGCAGCAGCAGCTCGCTCTCCATAAGGAAGCGTTTGTCACACTTGTCACAGATATGCATGCGGTTATGTGACACGTTCATGTGTTTCTCCAGGTACCAGCGGTTGTTGAATGTCTTGGGGCACCTCACGCAGGCGAAGCTCTGAAACTTCAAGCTGTCCTGCTCCAGAAGCTCATCACTGTCCCCTCCATGAGCCGTCTCCTGCCTCTCTCTCACACGGTTTCTCCTGGAGACCAACGCTACAGCATCGGCAGAGGCCCGGGTTTGTCGCACTGGTCTTTCAGACACGAATGCAGGTAATGTCTGATCTCCTTCCTCTTCACTTGTGCCTTCAAGTCTCACGTCATCATCATCTTCACTTTGCTCACCTTCATCTTCCTCCTCCAAAGCCAGATTCCCTCTTGGTTCCTCAGCAGTCTCATCGCTCCTCCTTCCTTTTCCAGGAAGCTGTTGACCAGAGGCCGATTGAGCGGCTGCGTTTCCCTCTGAACCTTTAGACACATTAAGCGTTTGGTTGTTTAGGTTCAACTCCACAATTATTTGTTCTCTATTAAATGAATCAAGATCTTCAGAGTCCTTCAGGTTTTCCATTTCCTTCCCTTCGACTTTACAACCGCCTACTTGCACGGGACACCCTTCGCCAACCTGAACAGCATACGGGTTCCCTTCACTTTTCCCTCCATAGATCCTGGCACAGGTGGGGTCCTTCTCTTGCTTGATCTCCATGTGAAAGCTGGAGTTCGCCGAGCTGTTATTACTCCAGCTCTGTTTGGCTTTGTCCACACTGGGACTGATGTCCAGCGAGCCTCTGGTAATGAGCTCACTGCAGGAAGTGGCGATGTTGCTCATCTGGAGCACCGTGGCAGCCTTGAGCACGTCTTGGGCATTGCAGCTAGAGACCAGCAGCTTGGAGGTGTAGATGAAGTCGAGGATCTGCTGCAGGCCTTGAGGCTTGAGAGTCTCCAGAGAGAGCTCCACGCGCCGCAGCTCCTTGCTCGACGCAAACAGCGAATGGAAGAAGGGACTGTAGGCTGCTAGGACACCCTTATGGGCCTGGAAAGAAGTCTGGTGGTGAAGGAGGACGATGTCTACGTCACACAGGTCTGGCTGAAACAGACGCTGCTTGTTCAACCTTTCCATTAAAAAGGTGCAGTGAAGGGCCACATCCTCAACGAGGGAGAACTCTGCAGATGGATGCTCAGCAGTCTTCTCCACTATGAGCTACAATACAACATCAGATTGAATATTGGTATTGGTTATATGGATATTGGTTTACATTACAATCAAACAACAGGCTGGTACATATTGTCATTTTAAAGGTAGCTGTCAAGCTATATTTTATAAATGTATATTTTATTATGTATGTTATTTACAGATTATCTACAGATTTCTGAAATTGTATATTATATTATATTGTTAAAATAGATTATGTTAAGATGATTTTATTGAACACGTATTATCTTTATAACTCCAAGCTTGATATTTATCCTTAAAACGTATAGCTGTTTTGACAGTTAATGACATGTAAATGTATTATGTTAGGTTATATTATTATTGTCATGTTATCAACTATTATTATATGTAGCCTATATATATATATATGTGTGTGTGTGTGTGTGTGTGTGAATGTATACACCAACATTATAAAAAAACAAATAATTTTGAGCCACAATTCTCCAAAGTCATGAGCTGTAACAGGTACAGTCTCAGAAAGAAAGAAAAAATAACTTTATAGGGGTACAACAGTTTGTCACTGGGGCAGTACACTTAAATGCCAACTTTGTTCCTTCTGTACCTCTAAACGTTTCATAATAATACCATAAAAGTACACATTACTACTGAGAATACTTAATGCACTAATACGCACCCTTTAGGGATGAAGAAGGTTGCTTTGAGGGTACTGCCCCTTTGAAATGCTTTTGTACCCCGAAAGAAACAATTATGCATATTGCATAATTATGCACGTGTAGTTAATTTTGTTAAGGGTTGTAAGTATTACAATTTCAGCACGTGTTTCGGTAACAACAATCTTTACAATATCATCTTATCAAAAAGTAGTAGAAAGTTGTTGCAGCTCTCGAAAGATGTGGAAGCAAAACGCAATCAGCACATCTGCATGACACGCACGTCATCCTCCAGATGTGACTGATGTCTGTCAGGTTCTCCAGGCCGAGTAAACATCCACAGACATGCAGGTAATAAAAACAGTCAGAGAAGGGTCTTACTACCATGGTGATTCAGTGGGCTCAGTACCGTCTCCCTTCCTTAGCATTTCAGAGCTTCGTTTTCAGGGAAATAGCTGTCATTTATATCCACACTGCGCTCTTCTATTTAGACATCTGTCCGTTTTCGCCATGCAGAAGGGCTCGCACTCTCGGCCGGAGGAGTGATGATGATTGGAGGTGGAAAATCATATGGGTCGTTTTGTCTGGAGCGTTAAAGCGACAGGGACGTGATTAAATGAGGGGGGGAATACAATTCCAAGCGTTCGGAGCTGAATTATGGTTACAAATGGCAGAATAATCGCTCAGGTAGAACAAATTTTTGGATGCGCTTAAACGGTTTCCTTGAGCACCTGGCGCCCCTGCGCAGTAAGAGCCCGAGGCAGCGGGGTCAGCGAGTCCATCGCGGAGTGAACCGGTTCACCGCACACACCGGCAGAGCGCCGCTGCGGCCGCGCGGTGGCGCTACAACACAGATTTCTGCTGGACGCTGTTCTCGACGCCATCGTTAGACTCACAGCTGCGCCCGAGACGTTTCATCCTGTCCAGTCCGCTCTACACTTTATTGCATCTATAAAAAGAATGTTACTTTTCATGTTTTGAAATTGCTTTTTGATATGTGACGTCTTACTCCTAACTCTATTTTATTAACTGACTTAAAAGGTCAAAAAAGGGGGAAAAATCTGGGGCTTGCCGTTTTCTGTGCAACTGTTAGCAAGTCCCTGCAGAACAATAAGACCTAGTTTATTATACTAGAAGTGTTTATTACCGAGTTTATCCAAGACTTGGTGCACATGTGCCATCAAAAATGACAAAAAGGCTATACAAATATAAAATATGGGGGGATAAAATGAAATATTTTGTGTAACATGTCTAGTAGAGTTTATTATGGGTTTAGTGTGCAGATCTGCAGAGGTCAATGTTCTCAGTGTATGATTTAGTTAATGTCATGTTTTGATGGGAAAGGAATAATAATAAGCTCAAAAA
Organism: Enteromius paludinosus; assembly: GCA_032361165.1. Lineage (NCBI taxonomy): Eukaryota > Metazoa > Chordata > Actinopteri > Cypriniformes > Cyprinidae > Enteromius > Enteromius paludinosus. The sequence continues at coordinate 2,106,246 of JAUMHQ010000046.1, read as the reverse complement.
CAGAGCAAAAGAAAGAAAGAAAAACGACAAAATCTGCTCTAACAGTAAACATTGCAGAGCTGTATTATATAACACAGAGACTGGATTTGAAATGCAACCTAGCTGAGTTTATTATGTACATGTCTATGTAGTTACCTCCTATTCTAATTCTGTCTTTAGGCTGAGGGATGATACTCTTTTGATAATAACAGGATTATTTGGACTAAAACATTTATTTATTTGTAAATGCCTCACACAATGAGGTTCACTGATATTTCACTCATCCTATAAAATATCTACACTAAACTCTGTCTCTGTAGTTGTGTAACGTAAATTTAAAAAATGCCCTAAATGCAGACATGCACAAAATCCCCAAATGTAAAATGTTCATTTTGAGCAATACATTCGTTCTGCATTCTATTCTGATTTTATATGCAATTTAACAGTTAGTTTTACAGTAATTTTCTGTCTTTATTGTTATCATGCATAAGTTGGGAGTGTGTGCTGACAAAAAAAGTCAAAGATGATAACGATGGCTCTGCTGTAGCACATTTAGTGTTAAACTCTGTCAAAAGATTAGAATCGTTGGACAAATGTCCTTAGCATGGTGTAAGAGGAAGGCTGTAAATCATACAGTGATGCTGAGGCTCATGAGTAAATCGAAAATAAACATAAATCACTGGGTCTATAATAAACCTCTCAGACAAAGATGTTTATGGTCGTAAAAATGAGATATGGGAATTTAATTATAATATAGTCTTTTGACAATAATTTCCATATGTGAACTAGATGAGGCTTTTGGACATAAGAAGGGGTTGCATGCTTAAATAATTAATATCTATATTGCACTAATTAACCCAGTGCAATTCTAGGATTAGTCTCCAGCCCTCCCCTCATGGGAGTCATTTCATTCATTTCAATGAAATCCTCAGGAGACGCCGCCTCCTGTTGGCTCATCTGCTCACATCTATAAACATCATTTTGTTTATGTATTGAAGATCTCGCTGTAATTTTAAACCACGCTTAACCATGCTGAGTTATGCTGGCTAATCGGTGTGCTGTGACATCAGCATGCTCACTGGTTTTCACACACTGCAAACGATATAAAGAGAGATACACAAAGGAAAGAAGAGAGGGAGAGTTACGAGAATAATTTAACAAGGGATTTGGTAGATAAATAAATGACAGATGTGTTTTAGATGGGAGGTAAACAAAATGAGATCTCCTTCACCTTTCACTGCCTCTGGTTTCCCTCACTCCATCATTCTTGCGCAAGATTTGATTGTCATCCTAATAGTGCTATTGTGATTGAATTAATGCCAGAATTAATACAATGTGTTTAGTTTTTACACAGAGCCATGTGTATAAATACATGAAAATAAAATACAATATAACAACGAAAAAAATTAATGAAATAAATTGCACACTGGTGATATCGACCATTTGTTAAAATAAAAATAATACATAATTTAATAGAACAATCGAATGTAATAAATTGATATGTATACTTTCTATGACAACATCCACAATACACTTTCCAAAAACTCATCTTATTGATTTTCTCTTAAATGTACATCTTATTCACAATGAGGTACAAGAACTGTGCATGCAAACATGCGGAAGCATTTTTCTGCCAGCAACTACGACTAACACTACGCATGTACTTATGACAGCTAAAAGGATTTCAGACTAAAAATCCTCTTTAGAAAGACCAATCTCCTAAAAATGCATCTTTTGCAAAACTGTTTATGTGCACTGTTACACAACCCATGTACATTTTCACATGTAACTATACAATTACACTATAAATCACTATTATAAAACATAAAGCATGACGCACTATTTCTGCCGCACAAGTAAACATGCTTTTATGGCTCTCGATGAGAGTCGTTTGTGTTTGTCCACATGTCCACAGACACGCAAGCACATGACACGAATGGGAAGGGGGATGCAAAAACTGAATGTCAAACTGTCTAAATCACATTACTTTTTTCCTGGAATAAGGAAGGAGATAAAAATAAAACCTGGTCACTAGAGACCCAAAAGGTCACTGTTCAGCTTTACAGATTATTAAGAGACTGAGAAATCTTGAGCAGCATAAAGAGGGCAGGGAAAACAGAAAAGAGACCAACTGTAACGCTGAAGATTAATGTCTGTGTTGTTGTGCACAAAAATGGGGCGATGAATGTGGACCGTATTCAAACGAGTCTTCCCAGCAACAATATTAGATCCATAAAGCCAGCTTGAGTCAGTAGTTTGGTGAAACACAATCAAATGTCAAAAAGTCTATTTTCATTGCATATTTCTCCCCGGGATAGATGTGTATTATACATTCTATGATACATCATATGCCAAACGGTCTCGACGAGCTGCACGGTTTCCCTCACATTCCTACAGGAATGAGCAACCTGTAGATGATGGAGGTGGCCCAGGTGACAGCCTCTCTGTGTGTAGAGCACAGACTCATCTTTCTGTGTCTCGTCACAGAAGGAGCATCACTCGGCGCTCAGACAGCAGAGAAGTCATCTTGGCAGGCGGAAGCGCGGCGCGTGGAGGGGCTGCATTTTGTCATCATGGTGATTTGGGAGCTGAAGTTCAGGCCGTTGCTTGCCGTCGAGGGTTGCTGGTATTTGGTGTCTGCTCCCAGAAATCTCTGCATGTGCCACCGCCTCCACTTTCGTTTGATCTCAGACTGGACCTGGAGAGTGTGTGTATGAGGTCAGTAAAATATCAATATTTTACAGAAAAATTATTTCTGTTAGATAAGGCTTTTAGGATCACAAGAAGCGTATTCAGTCATGTGTTTCCAAACTTTTGACTGGTATGTGCAGTTCACACAAAAGAACATTAAATACTGATAATATTACCTCTCCGTTTAGAAAACAGTATAGGACAGCAACACCAAATCCCTGAAGAAAAATAAAGAGGACAAACAATGTAAAACAATGTTAAATTCAATTACAACTGTTGTAATTATAATTTTGCAACAAACACATTTTAACAAATGAAAATAATGAAATAATACAAAATAAATAATTTTTACTCTAAATCTAATTTCACTATTTTCTGAGAATACTATTTAGACTTGTGCTTTCAAACCGTGATTAATCACATCCAAAATAAAAGTTTTGGTTTACATAATATATGTATGTGTACTGTGTTTATATAAATACACCAAGTATAAAAACTGAAAATATTCACATGTATATTGTCACGCCCCTGTCTGTGTTCTATGTCACTAGTTCTGTCTTTGGTTTTCTTTTTGTATTTCCTGTTTGTCTATGTATGGTCCAGTTCCTGTTTTAGTTAAGTTGATTAGTTAACCCTTGCCACCTGTGTCCCTCACCTGTCTTGCATCTGCCCTTGTGTACTTAAGCCCACTGTATTCTGTCCTGTGTGTCGATCGTCAATGTTATTTTGTGTATGTATGGTTCTTTGTCTTTTGTAATGAAGTTAATCTATGTCTTATCTGTTGCCTGCGCATGTACCCTGACAGTATGATCGACCATACTGCACAGAAGAGGATGGTCACGACAGAGGAGATCCTCCACCGCCTCCTCAACGGGCTCATTCCTCTTCCCACTCGGCACGAGTTACGGCCAGGACGCCATTCTCCATTGCCCGGCTCATGCCTCACTATTCGGTGGAATCCTCTCCCGAAAGTGGCGCGATATGGCGTTAAATCAGTGCCAACACCACAAAGACCTTCCCAGTATGGAGATAGATCAATGCCAACACCTCGGAGAAAGACTGCACTCTATGGAGGCAAATCAGTGCTAGCTACCCAAGGTCGAATCCAGATCCCTGCAGATTCCAGCGCGCGTGGTCCATGTCCAGAGCCAGATTTGTGGTCTAATCTGCCAGCACTAATCCCGGCGGATTCCGATCCGCAATTTCCCGATCCAGTTCCAGAGTTACTTCCAGGAGTGCTGTTCCCTAGTCCAGTCCCAGAGTTTCATTTGGTAGTGCCGATCCCGAAAGCAGTTCCAGAGCTTCGGCCAGGAGAGCCGATTCCGATTCCAGCCCACAGATTATGGCCAGGAGCACCGATCCCTCTCCCAGTTTTAGAGTCTCGGCCAGGAGAGCCGATCCCGATCCCAGTTCCAGAATCTAGGCCAGGAGAGCCAATCCCGATTTCTGTCCCTGAATTACGGCCAGGAGAGCTGATTCCAGCCCTTGAATTTGCGCTGCAAGAGCACCCTCCAGATCCCGCGCTGCAAGAGTGTTCCCTTGAACCTGCGCTTCAAGAACGCCCTCCAGAGCCCGGTCCTCCCTATGGACACCCACACGACCCTGGGCCCTTATGGTCGGTTGACCTCCCCAAGAAAATTTGGGGTAAAAGGGTTACGGTCGTGGAAGTGGTGGGTAGGGAAGGGATTTCGCCATGGCCTCCAGAGTCTCCTGATCAGCAATGGCCTCCCAAGGCTCCAGATCCACCGTGGCCTCCCAAGGCTCCTGATCTGCCATGACCCATCAAGGCCACGTTGCCATCCTGGTGGCGTCTACAGACTCTGCCCCTTGCAGCCTCCAGGACGCCCGTGCCCCCCTCCCTCAAGGTGGATTCATTGAGCCTTTTGGAGGGAGGCGTAATGTCACGCCCCTGTCTGTGTTCTATGTCACTAGTTCTATGTCTTTGGCTTTGTTTTAGTATTTCCTGTTTGTCTATATATGGTTCAGTTCCTGTTCTTGTTAAGTTGATTAGTTAAGCCTTGCCACCTGTGTCCCTCACTTGTCTTGCATCTGCCCTTGTGTACTTAAGCCCATTGTATTCTGTCCTGTGTGTCGATCGTAAATATTATTTAGTTTGTGCATGTGTAGAAGTTCTTGGTCTGCTCAGTTCAAGTAAAAGTCTATGTCTGATTGCTACACGTCTCAGCCTGTTTCCTGCATGCACAACCCTGACATATATACATTCATATATTTACATTCTTATATTTTATATTATAAATATATATATTTAATATACAAAATAACATATTTTTCTTAAATATACACATGCATGTGTTTGCATATATAAATACATAATAAATGTACACAGCACAAATATATTTATTATACAACTTTTGATTAAATGTTTTTTTAATTATAAATTAAACATTAATGAAATTAACCGTCTAAGTCTACAAAATGTTTCTATTTCATTTTCAACCTGTTTGACTTCAGAGAAAGATAGATGCTAAGTCTTTTTTTTTTTTTCATTTTTTACTCATTTTCTTGTTGTTCCAAATCTGCTGCTGCACACAAAAGAAGATATTTTAATTCTGTTCAATACTGAGAAAGTCATTGGTTGCTGTCAGCTGTTTGGTTACCAACATTCTTCAGAATATCTTCTTTTGAGCTCAAAAATTCAGATTAAGAACATCACTGCTTTACTGAGGCTGAGTAAATGATGAATTTTTGGGTGAATGAATTGGGCCATTTTTGTTTATCCTTGATCAACCTTTTCATCTGGCTGCATAACAAACATGGAGGGAATAAATATCACTGGGCATGTCTGGGGTTGCGGCATGCTGGCAGATCCCATGGTGAATCTCTCTGTTGCAAATCTTAGTGTTCTATTGACATTTAGAGAATCCAAGCTAGATAAGCAAAGCTTATAAGACTGTGGGTAAAAACATGTTCCAGTCTCCTGCCACCTACCTGAAAGGACCCCAGGATCAAGTCAAACACCAGACGCACATAAGACTGGATGTGATGAGGCATGAAGGCAAAGATTATGTAGTTTATTCCAAACAAGGGAATCAAAAGTAGAGTAGATTTTGCCAGTCTCCTGTAGAATAAAAAAAATATGTTGGAATATGTTTGTGTTCGTATTGTGCAACGCCTGTGGTCTAAAAACTCACGAGTACTGGTGTGACTCGTTTCTCCCAATATCTCGGCAACTGATTTTCTGACGAAGTATCCGGATGATACAAATGAAGAGAATGAAGTTCATCTAGAAAAACAGCAATAACAGATTAGACGCTGCACCACCTTTTATATTTATGATTTTATGCTACTGTTAGGTCACTCACCAGTATTGTTATCAATGTAGGGGTTTTAATAATCCACCACAGTTCATCAAGAATATCCCAACATCTATCAAAAGAAAACAATGGAATAAAACTAGTAATGTAGCAAAACACTTGGGTTCCTTGAGTCAAACTCTAAGCCATTTAATGCACAGATAAATTTATTTCAAGCAATAATGTATGAACCGTTTTAAACAGACCTATCCTGAACTCCACAGTGGTTATGTCATGGTTTGTGCTTCTTCAGAAGCCATAAATAATCACAAATGAACTCAACTTTTTTCAGTGCTGATTGATTTAGTGTCTTGAACTCTGTTAAATAATTGTTTAAAAAAACCCATGTTGAAAATGACTGGGAAAATATTTCCACAGCCAAGGACTCTCACTGTTTGAACAATCCACATGAAGACTGTATGCAAAAACAAACAAAGAAATAAATAAGAAAAACGTGGCAATGAAAATGAAATTATCCACATAAATTCTTTTCAAATGCCTCCTCCTATGAGCTCTGGTCTATATATAGCCTACTGACCTCCATGAAGGCATGTCATTTATCATCGAGGAACAGCCTTCAGAGAAATTTACAACGTCAGCTATACTGTAGCTATTGGCAAAAGGTGTGTGGAGATCAGAAATTCAACTGAGCCCATAAACTCATAAAAATAGTAATGTTTTAATTGTTACTTTTAGGTAACAGTGGCTACAACAAGCAAAAGGATTTTTTATGGTCCATATGAATGAGTAAATTGCACAGTATCAAAATGCCGTTCTGCGACCAACTTGCGTTTACTCACCCAATATCACGTAAATAAGCTTTTGTGATGCTCCAGATTGTTATGAAGACACCTGGAACTCCTGTAACACAAACGCACATACTGTGGATATTGTCAATATTTGAATACATGCAGCTCTGCCATGTTGACATCTCTGTCACAAGGCATTTTCCAAGAATCCCTTATTTAACTGGATCATTAGGAATTCAACAAAACAAGTGGATTGCCAGTTAGCCTTAAATCTTATTTGACCCTGAGATTTAAGCCTGGTTATACTAAATTTCAGAAAAGTGACATGTGAAACTTTTGCCAGCACGATACAGTGACGTCAGTGGAAAGGTTAACTGTTAAATCTTGAGTGTGGACATGCACAAGGTCCTATTGACTTTAGTGATCAATCTGTCATTCGCATTTGACAGGCGTTTCTTTCCTTCCATGAAGAATTACGAGGCCAATATATCTTAATGCCACTGAGCACACACGCACCCCAGCCAATGAGAATGTACCACCAGAAGTACTTCCTCTCCGAGAAGAAGGATACGGCCAGGAGAGCGTGCAGATACAGACCCTCCACCAGTAACCAGAAGAAACTGGCCATCACGCCATACTGAAAGAAAACCACGGCAGCCTTGCAGCCCACCTGTAAAATGCAGAGAGGACTTTGTTTAGAGCTATGCACTTGTGTATATTACAACAGGAACTGCGGTCTTGCATGTTTACCATGTACTTAAACAAAAGGAATGCCTTTGCGCTGGTGTTTTGCATGCACTAGGCACAAGAAAACATTGTGCAATACTTCTAAAGAGGGGCATTAAAAAGAGTGTAAACACATATAAAGAACGGCTGTATGCTGCTCTGTTAATGTTTGGCGCTCTTGTAGTGCACTGACTGTACAGAAATGCCCTTACTATCACCTAGAAGTGTTTCGTAATTATTGCAACAATCTGCACAGCCCTGAACAATTCTTTAACCTGTTAAACTCAACGGACCCGCCGGCGGGTCCAAAATTACATTCAAGTTGTACTTTGAATTTTTAACCTTTTTTGTGCACCAATAACCCCATATGTGGTACCATTTGAAATCTTAGAATCTCTATTTTATGCAGATATGAATCACTTTGATA
>JAUMHQ010000046.1:2066756-2077771 GCA_032361165.1 Enteromius paludinosus | reverse complement strand
CTACAATGAAAGTATACATTTTATATCAAATGAATTCGGTTATCCGTGGTGGATCACGGCTGATGCCTGTCACTGACTTACATTGTAATCTGTTACGTGAGCCCATCACGGAATTTTCAACGACACCAAACGTGTAAGTTTCACGTCTGAGGAGTCTAAAACCGTGACCGCTACACGTTTTTTGGCGTGATACCAGGTTGCAACATAATGTTTATTTTCACTTTACAATTAGTGTAAACCTAATTAACATTCTGTATAGTTATTGGTAGTATACTTTATGCCCGTGCGTGATGGTAAATAAGCGTGTTGTGTTTTGATTAAATGAAAATATGTGAATGATTAATTCCTCGACGAAACAGATGATTCTCAACGTCATTCCCTCATCATAGCATCTGGAAGCCACGACATAATATCACGTTCCCACGAGTTATTATGTCGTAGCCACAACAAAACTAAGTGAACCGAAGATGTCCCCTCCCGTCCCCACTCTACTGAGAAGATATTGATCCAGGCACATGCTGCACCCAGGCCATGTTCTGCACAGGCCTATACAATTACTTTGGCTCGACTCATCCTCTTAAGGGCTATTCACACAGTACAGGCAGACACAGACAGATGGGTACAGACATGTTAGTCTGATTTTAAAGGATGCAATAAATCAAAAAATACAGTTGTGATGTACCATAAGTAGTGGTCGATATCTTCAAAAGATTCAGACAATAGAAAAAGAAAAAAAATCCATCTGTTGTTGACTGGATGAAGGCATAATAGTGAGCTTCCAGTCAACTGTACAAGAGGGTCTGGTTTAAGCAGACCAAATGATTGGAGAAGGCCAGCATATTTCAGAGGGTTATCTGTGATGTTACTGAAAAATCGAATCATTATATTCCGATTTAAAAATAATTTAATAAAAGAAACATTTGTATGTATGTATGCTCACAATGAAACCAACAACATGCATTTATATAGAGTGAACAGATAGAGTGAATTTTCTTTTCATATCTACTTTAAAGTGGTTACACCATATGATTTTGTGAACTAACTCAATCCCACGTTTAATTCTTCACTCTGAAAATTTTTTATAACAGACTGGGCTACATCCAATCATAGCCCACACAATGCCATGGGAGAGCGCTTTATCAAAGTTCAGCTCACAATCTGAGAAACCAATTTGCACGATGGTCTAAGATATATTACTCGGGGGAGATTTGTGATTGAAATGTAAATCACAGGAAACACAGATGACAACAGATAAGCTTGGCACACTAGCCCACAGATAATCAGACCTCAAACTCACAGCTAACCAGCTTTAATTGCTTTGTCAGAACAAAATCAATATTAGATTAGGCTGGAATATGCAGTGTTTTGGTTTAATGAGGTACAGTACATGCCCAATAGGCAGGCGCTGAAGCTCTGAAAGTCCACTTATAATTGACTTTTTCTAGCTTTTTAACACACATAAATCATCCACAAATGACACAAAAACACAAATGAATGATTTCAGTAATAAGGTGCCCCAGTATGTGATGTGTAATTAGAATTTCAAATTAAATATGTGTTATCATATCTCATATGTGGTTATTGTCTGCCTTGCCAGTAATTAGAAGTCAAGATAAAACTTGATATCATTATTAACCTCCCTTTTCATGTTTTTTTTTATTATGACAGCAGAATCAGACTTTAATATGGAAGTGAACACAGCCCATTTTTAGTTTAGTTTTAAATAAGCACCATTAGTTTAAAATGGCTCTACAAGACTTGTAACAGTGTGTGAATCTGAACTGAATTGTGGGAAGGCAACTAACGGATGTGCTCACATAGTATCTGATGCACTACCTAATCAATGATGGAAAATAATTAATAAAAAAACCCTGAATCTACTTGCCAGCAAATAAAACTAACCTGTTGCAGCAGTGCACCAAAACACTACTGATTTATTTTATCATATACTGTAGCAGCCGTAAAAACACTGATGTTGTGAAGATAGCGCTTCGCAGAATGACATTTCTGCCTAATTAACCAGCATGCCTTTATAACCTCTTCCGAACTGATTTTCGGCTGATTTGACACTTTTGCAGATATGCATATAAGCAGCTATATATTTTTGCACATTTAATCACTCAAAATGTTGCTCTAGCAGTATTCTAGCCCTATCTCATGATCCACATTTCTACACTGTGCAGAGTTTGGCTGCTGAAGAGAGAAAAAAAAAACATACATTCATTTGAATATTTTTGCATAGTGGGTTACATCTCTTATTTAGTTAATGTTTGTTCCAGCATTTTAATTTCATGTGCATTATTTTTTTTTGTCTTTTATTCTGTGCATGGTCCCACATACAAGTACCGGCTATTTTTTATGAACTGCTAACTTATAGTGAACTTTGTTGCTAATATGTAATCCTGTAATACCTGAAACATTGCCACATTATTTTCATACATAGTCAATATCTGGTGACCACAGCTGTCACTTTTTTACAATATACTGTATTTAACAGCATATTTTTACAGTGTATATAATACAGAAGTCACTGTGTCTTTATATGCCTACAGTTGTCATATAGTGACTTATATACACAGTACATACCTGACGTGATGTTTTCCAGCTTGGACAAACACTCTCTTTTCTCCGCTTCCAGCTCCCACATGACCTCACACATCTGGACAGACAGCATCTGTTTAAATCAATAACACAATCACAAGATTCTGACAAGAGGTCCATTTTATATGCAATAAAACATATCTTAGTTTTTTGAAGTTTCAGAGAACATTACATCACATTTCCGAATAGCAACGGACCTTTGATCACATTACAAACTGAACATAATTACTGTTTGAAGAGAACAAAGTGAACTGGTTGCACATTTGACACTGCCTCTCCCTTTTCCTGGGTGTCACGGAGATTTGATGAAGGGTAGGACAATTCATGTCGTTCCTTCGAAATTTAACAAGCGTTGCATAAATACCTGCACTGTACAGAGCTCTTAATAACTGTCTCCTTTCACCTCTGTCAATCCCTAAAGGACTAACCTCCGGGCATCTATAAGCTGGAAAAATTCACAACACCTAAATTATTTGTCTTAAAGCTGTCTCTCTCCAGCTGTATCCAATTTTCCCTAAAAATGTAGGTTGTGTTATATGAGAAAACACTCTCGTGGAGCACCAGAAGACAGTGAGATTTATGGCAGGTACTCTAAAGATGAGGCCACTGAGAGGTGGCATCAATCAAAATGTTACTGCAGAGCCATGGTTATAGTTACCAAACTTGTTCATACGCTTGCAGAAAATACGACCATGGGCCAAATGTTACTCTGGTACCCGTGTGATCTACAGCAGTGTTTTACAACTTGTTTTGCATGACAATAGCCCCATAAATAAAGCTCCTTTAATAAGAATCTTGAGATATGTGAGATACCAGTGTATCTTGTAGCACAAGTGCAATGTTGTACGTTATGTCAGCAGAAGTTTTCTATATTATGTGCCCAGGGCAAACAATAGCATTCTTTTGACCTTATACTGTACTGCATCTTCAGAAGTAAATTCAGTTGCATGCTAAGCTGTACTTCATAGAGACATGAGTCACTACTGTCTGCAGTGAGGAAGGAGCTGTGATCAAGGACAGTGCTGACATAGGGATGAACAGAGAAGTAAAAGAGGGTTGTATACCATGCCGTCACAATAAGAGAAGAAAATCATTCTTTTCACATTTTCAAATAGCATGATTAGCAATATGACAACTGGTTTTGACGCTAAAAACATGTTGTGCATTGAATATAAAAGGAATCTTTGTGTGGTAACGCAGGTACAGTGAAAGCATGCTCTTTATACTAGAAATATCAGGCGGGAGCAGTAAACCTGAAGGATTTAAAAGCAAATACCGACTGATTTCCTGGGTTAACCTGCAGGAGTGACTAGATTTCTAACATTAGCAACAGAAATAAAAACAAAAAAAACAGTTATGCATGATGCATATTAAATATAATGATAAAAATGTAAGGTAAAGCATCATTTTAACGTTCAGGCACATTTTAAAACGTTGTGAAATCCTAAATTAGGCGCCTAAAGCTTTACATCAACAAACAATAAATTCAGTGAACAACTCTATACTCATTCTGATGGAAAGCTACATCCACACTAGCAAGGTGCATGCTTACAGAATTTATTTGCATTATATCATCTCCACAAAGGCACACCATCTAACTGTTTATTATTTCAATTTATGCCATGTCTGGTTTATAACTTAAATGTGATTAATTTCTGACAGATAACACAGGAGGGTTTAAATTCTTCTCGTTCTTATCCAGGCTAACTGCAAGCCAATGAAATGCTTCAGAGTCTCACGAAATGTACAGTTTAATTCAGCTCTGTTCATTTTTCTGCCCTATGAGAGAAAACAGAAGAGCAACAGTTTACTAGGCTCGAAGTCTGTTTTTTTTTAGCTTAACATGGCTTTACATTTGAAAAGCAAAAAAAAACTTAAATGAAAAGAAGAAAAAGGGAAAAACTTATGTATATCCACGGACCTGACGGTTTGAGGACTAGGTGTGTTAAATACTTGAGAGCTTTTGTTGAGGGCTTTTCGTCGATGACTAACTACACGGAAAGCTGCATAAAATGATGGACGCAGAGTTGATACTCACAGGTACTAACGAGCAGGCTAGGTATAAAATCAGCATTCGTTTAGTCGTATCCATTTCAGTTGATTCAGCAGATGCCTGAAAGCGCTTCGCAACAGCACCGACGCACAGAGACACGTTGACGGCCGAAAAGTAACTGACGAAGAATCCGAAGCGTCAGCCAACTATGCGCTCCGGTGCGCGCGGGTTCACCAGCAGTCCTTCCCCGCCAAACCTGTCCATGTTTCTCCCTTAGGCTATATGAAAAACACTTCATTCATAAACGACTCCGGAATGATGCTAAACCATTCAAAACAGTCGTCTGCAAGAACCACGTAGACATGACACGCGCGAGGTGGAGTGTCGACCCACGTCCTAACGCGCACTTCCAAACCAAAGTAGGTGTGTGACTGTGTGTAGTCTACAGTAGCAGCAGCACAGCCCCGAATAACAGAGATAAGTGACTCTTTCCCTGTCTTAACCTGTCCGCACAGCTCTTTTCATTTAGGGCACGGATATTATTCCCTAATCTTTAAAGTATCATTCATGCATCTTTTTTTTTACCATCTCACAGCTTCTGATTTCTTCTAGCTTGCCCGCTCCTTTCCTATTAAACTGCTCTTAAATTATCTAGTGTAGCATAGTTAAACGAAACGTTATGTAATACTGTGTCATGTCATGTAAGACAATAATGTAAACTAACACACCAATACAAATATGAGAGCTCTTGCCTTCTCATAATCAACACTGTAACCGACTGTTGAAAGTGCCTCTGAATTTTTTTAAGAAATGTCTTTTATTTATGGAGAACTGTACACTAAAATCTAATTAGTTGGGCTTACTTAAAGAGAAGCATGCAAACCGATTGCCTTAAAAAAACTAAGTGAAATAAAAACAGTATGTTGTACTGACAAATGCTTAGCTAGTATAGTTTACTTAAACGAGAGTTATAGAGGGCTAACTAAAAAAGGACAATAGGGTGTACTTGATCCTTTACTTTAGGTTTACTCACAGTATACTCACTGATTCCCAGAGTGCATTGCGGCAGAAAAAATATGCAATTGCTTTGTTTTACAGTTGTTGTTGTTTTATTTGCCAATTTAATTTTCTATCTTGTGTCAGTAGTAGCACAACAAAAAAGCAAATAAAATGGTTATACAATTAGGCTAATAAAAATGAATGTAATTTAATGGTAAGATTGTTGTGATTTGCGTGCTGAACGATGAAGTCAGTATGTGACTTCAGCATAATGCCACAATAATTTAAGTATTATTTCATCCAAATTAATAGCTTCTCAAGTGGTTGAAGAAAAACATTGTGTACAAAAATGTTAATAAACACACAGATTACACTACTTGAAAAAAATAACTATATGATAAATTAATTAAAAGATAGGTCACCTCTTAAAAGCAACTTATTACTTTTCTTCCCATGAAACCAAATGACTTTAATTAAATTTTGCATCACTGTATTAATAGGAGGAAAATTATAACAATATAGACAAAGTGTCCAACCAAAGGGAACGCTAATCACTATAATGGTAAGTAAAAAAAAAAAAAAGGGAAAAACATTTTAGGAAAATCTTATGTGGAATATGGGATGTTCAGTTGTATTGCAAATTCATCATTGAAGAAGATTTTTTTTAAACGAGTGAAATCAGATAGTGAAGTATAACAGACGTGGGGAAATTTGTCTTCTTCCTCTGTGGTTGTGTTGTGCATCAGCAACAAATTGCACTGCTGCCTCTGACTGCTTTATTAATGTCACTGGTTCCTTTGTGGCTACTTGAATATTTTAAGTAAGCATCGCTCAAAGCAGTAAGTAAATTGTCTTATTTGCCTTGAAAGTTGCTGTAACTTGGTAAAACCTAGTAAGTATAACAACTAAGTACAGCTTACTAACTATATCTAAGTAAGGTGAACTATTCAATTTTACAGTGTAGAGTCAAACAAAGCAGGTCAATGCATATGTGTTTGCCTTGCAGCATGAAATCAATCATTTTGAAAGCATAATAGAGAAAGTCTGATGTAGATTAGTCCACACACAGTATGGAGATCTTATATATGAATTTCTATTCAAAAGAACCTGCCAGAAGAACAAGAGAAGTAACTCAGTGCAGCCTTTACATTCCCAAGGTAATGAATGTCAAATGGTGCAGCCCTCACATACTCTTTTTTTTTTATAAACTAGGCTACATTACTTAAAATGTACTGCTCAAACCATTTACAGAGATTCATTGATTTTATGACATGCTGTGCCAGCACACGAAACTGACCTTTCATCAATACTCTAACATTAATATTGCAAGAAAATAATTTATACTGGCAACTGGGAAAAAGGATAAAAGTGAACGATTTATGCAAAATGTGTGCTCCATTTCTGTTTTTATTGATATTAAGTGGCTAAACCAGACGATTGACTTACCATGCATTAAATGACTTACACTCAGCACAAGACCGGTCAGACATGAAAAAGCATCTCATTGGTCCATTTGATTTTTTAGGTTTTTTTAAAGGCATCCTGGTTTTTGTTGAATGTGCTTTTAACTCTTGTGAAATGGCATCCTGGTGTTTTGTTGCGTTTCGTTTTTGATGAGCCACAGAACTCAGTGGTCTGCAGAATCCCATAAATCCCACTAACCATGTAATAAACGGCAGAAATGTAATATAGCTACCGGAAAGTTTCTCCTTCTCACGTACAGAATGAGTCCTAATAACAACTTCCCTGCTTAACAACGTGTCACAAACATATCGCATGACTTTCCCTTGACCTTTACAAACATTGCATATGTTTCAGTGCTGCCGGTCTAAAGAGGAAATGTGCCTTCACATGTGGACTGATTGAGATAAAATCATCCTTGGTTTTGGCCGTGGGTTTGTGATGAAGAAAGAATATAACACTTCTTATCTCATACTTCATCTATCACTATCTTCTGGACTCTATCCTCCTTCAGCTCACATCCTGTTCAAACGGAGGAACCCTGCACCACCCCCTCAAGGCCTGTCTGCATTAAAACAAGCCCTCACTATCAACAAGCAGTCTCATTTATCACACACCTCATAAAGGAACTTAAACTTTGACAATTACTTGTCATGTCCTGTGAGTTAACGTAATGTGAAAAAGTGGTGGCATTATTCATTTTAAACTGAAATAATATTATATATTACTTGTAGATTACTTCCTTAATGCTTCCGCTATGAAAAAATAGTCCTTAACCACATGCAATCGACTTAACCACTGGAGTTATATTTATACTTAAGTCCTTAAATCTAATTTCCCAAATACAGTTAAATGCATTTGTTTGAAAGGTTTGAAAGATGAATATTAGGAAATATCATACAACCGCCAGAGAGCTGACAATTTTATGATTATCGCTTCACACTGCACTTATAAAGTGTGGAGCAATTGTTTATTAAACATTCAGTCCTATTTGCATTATGTGGTCATTGTCACCAGTAACGGAAATAACTTTTAGTATTTTCAGTCACACCCATGAATAAACATAGTAACAATGAGTAGGTTTTTCTTCCTTAAGTGGGTTATTAGCTGTCCTTTGATAGTCTACAGCTATCAATATCAAGGTGCAAAACGCTTAAGAGAGCTAATCTCTTTTTATATTTGCAATATGATTATTTTATTCTTTTAAGACTGTCTGATAGAAATTCTTATAGGTACAGTATTCGCCCTACATGTGCTACTTTTATTCAACATTAGCACAGGACGATATTTAAAGTTACAACAAGAACACTGAAAATCATAACGCTGTAAAACTAATGTGTTTATTCTCTCTTCTTCCTCACTAAAGCACCCTAATAGGTAGATATCCTAACCTAGGCTCATTGGAAATACGTGCCTCTTCATACATTTCTGCAAAATTGAACAAATATACCAGCGATATGAAACACTAAAGGCAGTAAAACTCCCACTTTTATTACTTTTCAAACTAAAGTATGACTTACAGGTCATTTTTGGATTAATAAAGGCAAATCTTCACACAATTACTTGCAGAATGTTAAGTTGCAACTTTGAAACATCCCAGCACACGTCTTAAGAGATTGATATTTGGTTCAATTTTGGTTGCGACGGTGACCAAAATTCAACACGAATTCAAAGTCTAATAACAATGTTAAATTGATGTCCAATACCGACATCACCTGACGTTGATATTTTGTTGTTTTTAGGTTGTGTAACCAAAATCCAACGTTAAGTCAACGTCAAATACTGACGTCAACCCGATTTTCATTTTCAACCAAAATGCAACGTCTGTCCAACGTCAATCTGACGTTATATGGACGTCCGGTGCCTGGTGGGATTTTTAACATCCTGCACGATTTGAAACGTTGTCGTCACATACACAGCTTCATATGTATGAGTTTTCAAACTTAGTCTGTTTACTCAGTAGCTCACATGATACGTGTTGCACCTAGGCGGTAAAAAACACTGGTTTGAATCCAGTGTAAAAAAGGTTAAACAATACAGCTCAAATCAGCGTAAGGAAGTTAAAAAAGCATGGCTGCATTAGCGATGTGATTTTGAATTGCTATCAGGTAGGTTTGGGTTTGGTCCTGGCGATCGACTGTCCTGCAAAGTTTAGCTCCAACTCTAATCAAACACACATGCCTTTAATTTTCAAGCGCTCCTAAAAAACGTAATTAGTTCCTTCAGGGGCCTGTTCCATAAACCAAGATTAGAGCATAAGCCAGGCTTATTTCAGTTAGTCAGGCTTATTGCCAGTTCATTTGTATTAAAATAAGTCAGACTATCCTAGAGTTGGAGCTAAACTTTGCAGGACAGTCGATCACCAGAAGTAGGGTTGGGCACCCCTGGTGTAGGGGGTATTTCCGATAAACAACGCTCACTGGATATTTATATTCTGAACGGCCACAGAACGCATCTCAAGCAGCATTATAAAAACCCTTCAATAAGTACATGTACCAACATAATACAAGCGTGCCACGGTTACATATTAAACGTGTGCTTTAGCGCCACTCTCTAGACATTTCAATTTGAAACTGCGGCGAAACGTGCAGTAAGGTACATAATTATGGGGTTACAGAAATTAATGTAGAGGCATGTATTTCCAATAGGCCTAGAGTTTATATACAGTATAAATTTCATTCATCTAAAAGCTGTCTCTCCAATAAAAATACCCACAAGGCAAGGTTAAATCACAGAGGTGCAGGTGTAAAAGCTAATTAAATCATAGAGGGTTGACGCTTTGGGCAGAAAAGGGGGTAGTGATTCATAAGCGTTTGGTCAGATCAATTCTCTAAATGTAACAGGGCCACAGACAGACACTAAGGTGGACCTGCTGACTCAATTTACCCGAGAGCAAGTCAGCATGAAATCTGGTTAGCAATCAGTTTGCACATTACCTGGAAGGAACCGAAAGCAATGGTGGATGATGGTTATAGTCGTTGGCTTTTTTTGTCCTTGAGAGGAACCAAACCGCAGCAAAGCACTGCTGCTAAAGTCCTATTAGCTCTACAGGTAATTCTTAATACTCTATTTGTTTGCTGTTGTTTTTTCACATAAACAACAGAGCGTGAAGCTTTATGGTGGATTGCATGAAAATTTGTGTGTTTGGCTGAGCGATGATTAAACCTGATGTCTGAATACCGAAGACTCTGCACAAGTCGTGGCATGTGTAAGAAATCGTGTGCCAGTGTATTTTGGGAAAATTCACAACCTGTCTCAAAAAAACAATTTGCACATCTAACTGATTAGGTGAGCCAGACACTTAGAATACTATCTGGAGCTGTTCCTTATTTAAGTGTATTAGTGCCTGGATGTTAAATACTTTGGTCAAATTGATTGTATTGATTGAAACTGGAATCATCCGTGATGCTATGCATGTGGAGGCTTTTACTTTAATGGGAAATACAGTGATGCGATGTGGGGAACGTGGAAACAGATCATTTGTTAGTATAGATTGCAAAACAGCTTTTCTAATGGCTGACGTGCTGATAAGGGGATTGTCTAGATTATAGAGTATATATTTGGGCATGATGCTCTGTCAGCCGTTCCTATAGAGGCCTTTTAATAGTTTTCCTCCATTATTTGAATGATCGCGAAAGGCCAGGACCAAGATCAAACTGAAATGCTCTCTTGTTTTATGCTGAAGGTGTAATGATCAGTCACGACTGAGCAGTAGAAGTTATTTTTTGTGAATTTTCCCAAAATACACCGGCACACGATTCCCTACACATGCCACGACTTGTGCAGAGTCTTTGGTATTCAAACAGCAGGTTTAATGCTTGGTATTCGTTTCCGCTCAGCCAAAAGTGTGAGAATCTTTTACAGAAACACAGAGGTTTGCTATTAAGTAGGGCTGTCAAATGATTAAAATTTTTAATCAAATTAATCAGGATTTTCAGTGGATTAATCATGATTAATCACT
>JAUMHQ010000046.1:2045910-2060537 GCA_032361165.1 Enteromius paludinosus | reverse complement strand
AAATAACAAGAACCGTACAGAACCGAAAACCGTGATACAAACCGAACCGTGGGTTTTGTGAACCGTGCCACCCCTAATATATATATATATATAAAACATTTACAACATTTTGAAGTTGCAATACAGCTGTATACATTCAAGATTGTTTATTTTTTATAGGGTTTTTTATATTGTTTATATGTTTTTGCAAAGAAAAATGACAGTGTAACATTAAATGAATCAATATTTATAAAAATAATTTATGAATTTAGGGAGCTGCAACACAACTGAGTAATTTCCAGCGTGCTGCATATATCCTTTTGTACAGAAAACAAACTAAATGGTAACAGTTTAAAATAAGGTTCCATTTGTAAACTATATTTAATGCATTAACTAACAATACACGGTTATATACAGTAATTGAACAATAGTAACAATATTTTTTCTTAGACAATATAAATGCAACTATTGTTTGTCAAACACTTTTGATTTTATACTATAAATATCTATTGACCTGACTGGGCAAAAAAATAATGTTAAAATGATAAATAACTAATAAAAAAAATAATAATACATTTCTGAGCACTGAATGTGTGAATATTACATTATAAAGTAAATATGGCTTAATGTAAAATATTTACAGTGCAATGGTGTCCCATCTTTACTGTTCACTATAACACAGATTTTTTTCCTCCCCAGTTTATAATGCTTTTTCAAAACTGCAACCAGTAAACTATAATTCAGTGAGTTACTGGTTGATGATAAAGCTGAAAATGGCTCTCAAGTTATATCTGGGGACAGAGATTTAATGGGCCAGTAAGCAACCACCTTACAGCCTACAAGCATCTAGCAACTCTATGTAACTTGATTCTAGCGGAAAAAGCAACTCACTTTCATGGCTCTTGATGGCATATACGTCAATGGCGGGATCAAACTCTCCTGGGCCCAGAGGTCTATTGCTGTCTAGTGTGTTACTGGGGCTGTCCGGCGGGGACCCGGTGGCCCCTCCGTCGCTCTCCGTCCCCTCCTCCTCTCCAGCGTCGTTGTCTTCACTCTCCTCCTCGGGCTGTTCCTGCTCCCCTCGCTCCACGTCATGGATCCCCACCAGAAGACTGTAGTCCATCAGCTTCAGCTGGGCCAGGAACTGGAAACACATTTTCCGAGGGATTAAGCATGAAACATTCGCGGTCTTTTTAATTAGAAGCGCAGAGGGGCGATTAGGACGAATGAGTGTTTAGATAAGAGTTTAATGAGCCAATTACATTAAACAAAAAGCAGCAAAGAACACGATAGATAATGCACACAGACCTCTACATCATTCTTCAGTTTCTCCAGGAACATTCTCTTGTTCTCGTCATCGATGCAGATTTTCTGGCCGTCGTTGATGAAGTCGTTGTCTTTGTAAGTGGGAAGCTCCTTGGTCTGTTATTCACATTGGGAAATAGTGTTAAAAGTTCATCAGGAGTAAGGTGTGTAAATTTAAAAGTGTACCATTTAGGCAATTGAAATTTTTTTGATATGTTAAAAGACTCAAAACTGAAAACTTTGACAAAAATCATTTATGTCAAAATATTTTTACAAATGGAACAAAATGAAAAGTGATGTGGTGATTCCTGTGCCATTAGCAGCACCAAATGAAAGTTTGTTTCCAGCAGCAATAAAATAAAATAAAATACAAATTAAGAACGATATATGGATTAAAATCCATTATAGGTGCAGCTGTTTGCAGTGCTGCTAGTATTAAAGAATTACCACACTTTACATTTACTTCCTCTCTGACTACAAATTGAATCATGTATTTCTTGATTTTTGTCTTTGGGGGTGAAAAAGGATTTGATCTGGTACTCCTATGATTCGTGCACACAGACATCTGAGAATTCACTGAACAGCTCACAGAGGCAGCGGAGTGTAATATAAATTGGACTGCCTCCTGCGGACACTCGGGAGCAACAGTGTGTGATTTAGATTTCACGATTAGAGCCAACAGACAATTACAGCATTCAAATAATTACAATGATTAAACCAAATGCCTACTTCCCCAAACATCAGCGATTGCAATCCAAAGCCTACAGCAGCTAGCATCAAGCTTAAAGGAATAGTTCACCCAAAAATGGTGGACCACAAAAGATGATATTTTGAAGAAAGATTTCATAGTTTCTGTACATATTATAAAAGGTAACTGTGGTTAAAAATAACATTGTATATATATATATAAACAAGCACATCTTAAAAAACTAGAATATAACTTGTTTTTAAAAAGTGAAACTTTCATATCTATACTTTACATTCATGTAAAGTAAAACAACGTAAAAGTTCTGTTTTAATTCTGATTATAAGAAAGTCAAATATAATTTTTTTCCTATAAGTTAATTTATAATATTATTTATATCATATTTCCTAAGAAATTCTGTAAAGTATGTTCATTTATGCACTCAATACTTGGGTCTGGGCTCCTTTAGCATTTATATGTGTATATACATACATACATATCTATCTAGATAGATAGTATTTCTTCAAAATATTCTCATTTATATTCATAGTTTCAAATGTTTAGAATCACATAGCTGAGTAAATGATGCAATTATTTGGCTGAACTATACCTTTAATTCACTGATCGGATTTTCAATCATTAGATTTGCAATGCATTAAATGTATCAATCATTAAAAAAAACAAACCAGGACTTCTAAAGTCCTGTAGAAGAACTGACCAAAAAAAAAAATCCTTTTATGACCTATTCAACATTTGATGAAAATTTGAATAAATTCCCGAGCCACAGAATGAGACTTCAATCCCAACTAACAGTACAAGCAGATGGGACACGTGAAGGTCTATGTAAAAGCTTCTATGGCTTAAACGCTGACACACTAGCATTCCAGTTCTTTTCACAAATTCCAGTAGCGACTGCCGAAGAAGAACAACTGCCGAAGACAACTTAAAGCACCAGCCCTGGGCTTGGGTTTACAGTCCCTTGTGGGATCCAGAGGGAACGGTGATTTCCTGAGGCAAAATGCGGGGTAAAGGCATGTTGAAGAAGAACACAGAGCAATATGGGACAGTTCTTTGCTGTCGTGTCCTTACGTGTCTTATGGCGCAGTAAAAGCGTGTGGCAATCCGGATGGTTTGTAGCTTTTGGCTCATGCGTGATTTGGACGGAGCCTCCTCAGGTGGACGTGGCTGCAGGGAAAAGGAGCGTCAGATGCAAGCACCTTCACCCACAAATCAGTGCGTGGAGGTGAGAGACGAGAGCTTTCTAGATAACTCTGAGGACTTGTTTTCTTAGTCATTTTGAACTTAACGTCATAAAGCAGGTGTAACGCCTTCAGGAGATAATGGAATGATGAAAAAGATGGAAATATCCCACATACATGCGTCAAATGAAACACACCAAATGTACAAGAGTGATGTAAAGTCGACTGATAACATGGCTGTTGTACAATAAACAAGTGAAGACACAAAATTTCATGGGAGAATGTTAAAGGGATAGTTCACGCAATGAAAATTCAGTCATCATTTAATCATCCTCAAGTTGTTCCAAACCTTTAGGAGTTAAAAAAAAGGAGATACTGGTAAGAAAACAGTTGTTAATCCCCACTGACTCAAAAAACAAATACATCGAAAGTCAGCAGATACCAGGAAAAAAATCATACAGGTTTAGAACAACTTGAACTTTCATTTTGAGAGTACTATCCCTTTAAGGAAATTTCAGTAGAGAAGCAAAAGGAAATATTACATCAAATACAGTGAATGACAACAAATCTAGTCTGTATATGACACATGATTACAAATATACATCAGTTCATATTTGCCGTTTTTGAAAGTATCATATACAGCATTAGAATGTAGATATAAAATCTCAATGGAGGAAGTCATCAAAGAAACTATTTAACATGCCAGAAAGACTTTAACATGCATATAGAAAATGATATATTTATATACATGCAAATCATTCACATGCCCTCCGTATGTACACAGATATGAAAAAACACCTGTACACAAGTATAAACTGCAACTCATTAGCCTTTTATTAATGCACAGAATGATTTAATAGAGCTTGCACAGTAAATCAATGTAAAACGTGCGATCCAACAAGTCAACTGCTTCGTGAAGACAAGTACTCCATCTCTGATCTATTATTTACAATGGTTTCTGTTACCATCTCTTTACATTCAGAGATCGGTGCACTTAAATTACAGTGTAAAACAATAGGGTATCACAATATACAGGGACACTATGGTTCTTAGGTTTAAATTAATCCAATTATTTTCTTTCTTCTCAGGACCATTGCTTAAATAAATCGAATAATACCCCTGGACTACAAAGTGCAGTTTCCTACACTCTGAAGCAAATTAAATCAAGCAAACACTGAGCAGAAAAGGAGCACAGAGTATTTTTTTCTTTCCCAAGGAATGATGTAGAAAATGGGATCTTTCACACAGGAGAGTTTTATTTTGGGAGTTTATTAATGCACAACACACATGGAAAGGAAAATGATGTTATAATTGTGATTATAATGTTTTTTCCTTACACAGAATTTCCAAACTCAGACATGCAATACATTCAACATGCAAATGTGTGTTCACTTTCTAAACACATGTTATAATACACTGGAAAAAATGTACAGATTTTTAGCTCAGAAGGTCACCCCCTTTTTAAAAAATGATATTCCTTATAATAATAATAATAAAAAAAAGAGGGATAGTTTACCTTTTCTTTGTCGCTAGCCTCTCTTGCCACTGTGGATCCCTAGAAAAGTACACGAAGGCATCATTAAAAAACATTTATTCTCATTAAACCATGACTTTTTTCATTCTATGGAAGTTATTTTACTTGCTTCAATCCCAGCTAACAATTTTTGGTTCCCAGAACATTATTTTTATGGTCTGTTTTTAGTTAGCCAGAAAAGGTTTCTTAACATTAACAGAATGGGTTTGTACAACGTTACAAAAATGTTATTTTAACGTCCCTTTAAAGGGTAAGTTCACATAAAATTTTAGTCATTACTTACTCGCCCTAATGTCGTTCCAAATCCATTAGACCTTTGTTCGTCTTCAAAATACAGATATTTTTGATGATATCAGAGAGCCATCCGTACCTCCATAGACAGCAATACAACTGAAATCATCCCAGATCCAGAAACATGGTAAAAATATCCTAATAACAACCATTCATGTGACATCGGTGGATCAACTTCAGTTTTGAGATGCTACGAGAATAGTTTCTTAAAACAAAAATAACATCATTCTGCTGTGACTTCTGCCATTTCAGAGTATCTCAATGCACCGCATACACAAGCTTTGATGTATTTGACTTCATCAGCTTGACTTTCATCCAGGTGAAAGCACGCACATGTGCGTAATCTGCGGCTGTTCATGCCTAGAGGAAAGCGTACGCTAACGCTTGATCCACTGATGTCATATGGACATTGTGTTTTTACCATGTTTCTGGATCTGGGATCATTTCAGTTGTATTGCTGTCTTTGGAGGGTCAGATGGCTCTCTGATATCACCAAAAATATCTTAATATGTGTTCTGAAGATGAACAAAGGTCATAAATTAATAACAGAATTTTTAATTTTGGTTGAACTAACCCTTTAACATTATTATAACATTTCCCTAACCTCTGATATTATGAAATGATCTGTATAAACGTCTAGAGCAGGGGTGTCAGCCGAATCCGGCCCGCAGGACGATTTGAAAAAAAAAATTAAAAATAATAATAAAATTTTTTTTTTATATATATATATATATAATAAATTATACTTCATTTAGAAAATTAAATAACAGGTATTGGCTACAATATTTTGTTTTTAATTTAAAGCGAAACAAATTGCTCATTTATTTACGTTGATTCGCAGTTTAAAGCAGCGCGGTGAAAATATGACAGCTGCTTTGTAACTGACGAGTGTGTGGCAGGTTACTGGTGATTTTAAACATGTTCAAAAGAAGAATTTTGAAGAATACAAATTTAAGGATAAATTAAAAGAAAGAATCTGAGATCTCAACGCAGACAGGTATGTTTAATCACATCTCGTGGCTGTGGTAAATTTGTACAATATTAAACTAAAACTATGACGCACTGGACAGCTTCGTATGGAGAGAGTAAAAGAGCGAGGAGTGTGCGATATTTATCTTGTAATAATATCCTAACTGTATTGTAACATTGGGGAAAAAATATGCTTTTCAGTGATGGATTAAGGCTGCCAGAATAGTTCTAATTTAGCCTCATTTAAATATGGAGGGAAAATGTCCAGTCCTGTTATATATATATAAATAAATAAAGAGAGAGAGAGAGAGAGATCTAAGTATCGTTATAACTAGAATGTCAGTGCGATTGCAAATTAATTGATTTTCTACAACAGCTCAACAAACAGAGGTGTATTTTTAAGCTAGTATTAAGTGTGTTACATTGTCGTCACAATGCTGTCTGTTTATCTCTGATTCGGCGAGAAAAATGTTTTAACAAAGCCAACCGGTTGTGCGTTTCTGAGCAGCACTGGGCCATTCATGAAGGCAATCACTGGCTGCTTCTCAACAAATATTTAACGAGTCAGCTGTTTTGAATCAATTTTTTTAACCAATAAATCAACGGATCACTCATATACAATGGCATTTACTGCCACCTAATGGCGACTTTATTTATCCATGACAATAACTTAAGTTCTTTCTCAAAAAACACAATGAAAAATATGTTAATTTTCACTATAAAAATAATAATTAATAAATCAATGAAAAAATTGACATTATGTGTCAATATTGCACATCCCAAAAACAACCATGTTCTAGATTTTTGTAACTCATATTGTAGATTGTATGGTTAATATTACTGTAATTGTGAGCGAAGGATTTCAAAGGTGTCAGGGTTTAACAAAAAATTATTCGACCCGCACTAGGGGACATTTTCTCCGATCCGGCCCTCAACCTAAAATGAGTTTGACACCCCTGGTCTAGAGGGTATTTTATGGTTGCAAAAAAATAACCACCCTGCAGCGTCCTGGGAATGTTACTTTAGGCTGCAAAAATAACCAAAAAATAACCAAGATCGACAATCTGCATAATTTATTTTTAGGTTATTTTTTTAAATATAACCAGGAAAAAAAAACTTAAGAATATTCCCCTAATGTAAATTTTTTTTTATTTGTTTTTTTATAATAACCAACCAACCAAAACAAAAATCTAACGTTAACGGAATGTTATGCGTTTACTGGGATGACACATTTAAAACAATTCAAGACAAAACAGGCTCTTCAAACTAGAATCCCTTACCTTCAGATCATATTTTTTGTAAACAGGCAGCCGGTGACTGAAGACATTGCGAGTGACGATCATGTAGGTCTCATCTCCATCCACTGTGAGGCGATACATGCCCAGAAACTGAGGGAGCAGCGTGTTTCCATGGCACTCGACTATATACTACAGTGGGCAAATACAAAAAAAGATTCACTTCACAGCTTGTGAGGATCATGGTAGGATCATTTTAACAAAGAAAAAGATGCTCCCTGTACCTGGTGGTACTTTTTCAAAATGTTGTGCATCTCGGCCACGTCCTCGCTGGTGATGATCTTGATGACATACCTCTTGTTGTACGAAGTGTGGAAACGAGCTCCACTGCGGCCCTGAGCGTCACTGGGAATTGGGGCCCTGCGTGTCAGAGAGTTCTGCCATGGGAGGAAAGAACAGTGAAGGATTTCACACTGCCAGGCTTGCGCAAAAACAGCTCCAATAAAATGGTGAAAAGCTACTGGTACTTCTCCTAGACTGCAGTCTGCAGTCAGCCGGGAATGCCAGACTGTACTGTCTGGCTACTTCTTTTATTGAGCCTCAAACTGAAACGCGTTGGCAGATTTTGCTCATTTGGATGGCGTAACATCCTCTTCTATGGCAATGGGGGGAAACGAGAAAGACCGTGTGGCAGTTACTGCCCTGTGCAGAAAGACAGCAGTCAGTGGGTTGACATTAAAATGGCATTATTCAACCAGCAAAAGCACAGCTGCGTAACTGCCTGTGCTTTGGATGCCATCTTTAGTACAGCTGCCAAAAATGCAAGGTCTCTGCGGCTCACTGCAATAGACACATTCTGTGTTTCAGTTGTACTCGCTTTCACCGTGTTAAGAGCTGTTCCAAATTTCTGAAGAAAAGTGGTTTTGCTTTAGGATTTCAGATTGGAATATCAAGAACTGAAGCTTATCAACAAATCGATCTGGGGAAAAAAATCTGAAATATTTGTATCAGTTATTCATAAAACAAAAAATGGCAAAGGTGTACAATATACAAAAATGTTTACCTTGTACACAGTTTTGGGATTTTTTTTTTCATGACTATCAAGTTAGCTTTAACTATAAAGATAACGATATTAGTGTCCACACCAGCGAATTATGTATCAGCCAATAATTTTCCAGCTCCTTATAGCAGAATGGATTCTGATTGGTTGTCAATTTTTGTATCGTTCATGAGCTGGACACTAAAATGCTCTGAAAGCGATTCCAATGATATTGTCTCTCTGTGCTTTTATCTTTATAATTGTGATGCGAACTCTGCTTTTCTTTAATACTGAGAGGGATTTTTAGAACTATATCTTAGTAGTTATCATGCTTGGTGTGAACAGGCCTTTAAAAGCCTATTTTGCTAGTACCTGCAGTAGCTGTGCTGCATTAGCATCGTTTCCCCCCCCCTGCTGTCTCTATCTCAGAACAATATTTTCAATGTTTTTTGGTTATGACGACCCACCAGTTGAGAACCACTCTATTTGATATTTATATCGGTTGTGTTTATTGATTTGAAGATGTTTTACTAGAGTAACCCCCGAGACATTCAGACACAACTCAAAAAAGTGCACTTTCACTTCAGTGAAACCTTAAATGCTGATTCCTCCAATCCCTGTGCTGGGTCAACAGTAGTGTAAGTGTAGTATTGAAGTATTCTGGGAGATGGGCCAAATTCAATACAGTATTTTCAGCGTATGGCATTTAACTTGATCTGAGCCTGAAAGATCTGATGATGGCTGTAGAAACTGATGATTTCAATTTACTTCTACATAGGAAGTGAGGTACAAAAAAGTTTTTTTTAAAGAGGTCATAGTAGGAGCGATCAACATGTATTCACATGTGAATGCAATAAGGTTGAATAACAGTGTTGATTTAACAGTTCTTAAATGTAACAATGTTCATTTGTACATATTTTATTAACCCTTTTTACAACCATTTGCAACATTGAATCAACAACATCTGACAGATTTCAGCTGTGAATGTTACTTTCAGATCTTAAACTTTGCAAGCACAGGCTCTCAAGAGCATATCTCAGGGTAAATGTGTCATGGTGCACTGCAGACTTTGCAAAGAGGCTTATTGAAGGATGAGGCATATTAGACATGACAAACTTGCAGTCAATGTGTGAACAGACTAAAAAATGGGCCCAGACTGCTGCTCACTCTATATTTGAAAAACATAAATGCAACCATTCAGAAAAGAAAAAATGGCTTTAATATATGATTTATCTTTGAATATGTGATTTTCGCAATATATGTATATAGCAGAAAAACTAAATATCGCAATATGTGTTTTTCCAATATCGCCGTAGTTCCAAGTCAGTTTGTTCACATTCGCTCTCTCCATGACTCATTCAAATAAATGTGATCCTACAGCACTATTTCATGTCTGTGTCATATTCAATGCAGGCAGAATGCTAGATTTAATGAGCCGTAACTAATTATAATAACCGTCATGTTTACCATTCTGATCAAATATTTCGCTACAAACTTTAACTTGCCGATGCTGGCAAACAGCCAAATGAGGCGAAGCATTACTTTCTAATAGTTCAGTTGACTGGAGTCACTTATACTACGGTTACACCTCAAATATTGTTCATATGTTGTTTTTCCAAGACATTTGCTTGGTTTTTGTCCTTAAAACGCTTCTACCCATGCCTCTGTTATTAAATCCAAAATGTCATTTCAGACCAGATTAACAGCGGCATGAGCCCATGATAGTAATATAGTAGCTAGTAGTAATATTAGTCAAACTGTAAGTTTCAATAACAGGGCTGTTTGTATCACGCTTGTGAGAAATTTTTTATGTAGCTTATAAGTCGCTAAACTTTCTGTGTGCGTGAGTGTGTGTCTGTGCTGTGTGTGTGTGTACAGTTGAGTGGGAAAAAGAGAGTATGTGCTGTCACTATAATTTACTTGTTTGGTCAGTGTTCTTTCACTGTTGTAGGCTGTGAATCATTTGGTGAAATGATATGGACATGTAATGTGGTCACGACCTGCCTGAAACTACTTCGGTCATGCGTTTCCTGAAAATAATTGCACACCTTAGGCCTTGTTTGCACTAGGGTGTTTTAATACACTGCGTTTTAGAAACCATCTCGGTTTACACCACACAACCTAAAACGCATGTCACATGACCATTCATGCACGTACAACCATAGCTATGTATAGGTAGATTCCCATCGCAGACGAGTTTGCATGCTTGGAACGAACTATGGCCACGTTCACACAGCAGCAGAGTACGGTTGTCAGTCCTGTATTGGGATTGACTAGGGATGCTCATTTCGGTTATTTCTCGTAACCGTCAACCAATGCTTGTTCACCGATTATTAACCGGTTAACTGACAACATTATTTTAAATGAGAATTGAATTCAAAGGATAAGCGCCTGTGAGCCGTTAAAAATAATAATATTAATATCAACGATGGCAACGTCCACAAAAATAAGTCTTACCACTTTCTGACATGACAGGAGTCCAATCGAGGCGCGAGTTCTTTCAACAAATCTTAACCGACAGCAGCGCGCGCGGGAAGCGGAGCATATGAATCACGTGCAAAACTGACGAGAGCGGCTCCGGCGGAAAACTGACGAGATCTAATAAAACTTTCAGATGACACGCAGCTCATTTCGCCTTCACTAGAAGGTACCCAAAACACACACGTTTGTGCAGCAGAGCGCGCGTTCCTGTTCCGTTCACACAGCGCGTGTGTTCTGTGAACGCGGCTCTGAGTCCTGAACATTTCCCGGTGAGTTCCGTTACAGAACGCGGTTGTCACTCTGTACTCAACAACTGTGTTCTGCTGCTGTGTGAATGTGGCCAATTAAATTAGATTTTTTTTTGGTCAACACAATTTTATATAGGCTATGAGTAGGTAAAATACTGAAATAAATAAAATGACCTTTTAAACCGTTTAACTGATTGTATTAATCGGTTAAACTTCAAATCGGTCCCTAGGATTGACCACCGTATTTTCCTTACAGCACAGAGTCAAATGACCATCTGGCATGCAGTGGAGGGTGGTTGCCTGCATGGAAGCACTTGACCGCTTGCTTAAGCACTTATGTACCTGATATTCCTGATCATCAATGGAGAACCGCTCCCTCAGATTGCGGAAGACTAGAGGACAGTACTCCTTAAACTTGAAATGGCTTGGCATGTTCTCTCTTTGGAAGTAGAAAGAGGTGCAAAAGCTGATAACTAACAAAAGCAAAAGCAACGTAGCAAAAGGATCGTCACATAAGGTTCATCACGTTAAGTTAGTCTCTCTTACTTGTTAAAGAGGTGGTTGTCCACCTTGATCTTTGAGTTGGCTTTGAAGTCATCAGGCATCAGCATAACAGGAATCTGGATGTGACTGAGTTCATTTATCTGGAAGAAAATAACAGAGGGAACATTATTCAATAATGCCAGATTATAAAATAATATTTGAACAGCTGAGGCATATCTAAAATAGCTTTATATCTGTTGTACAGGAGATTTCTGGACCTGCTCCAAATGACTAAATCAGAGCGGTTTCTTGTTTACCGAGAACTATCTGCAGTACAGGGGCCATTCCTCAAAATGTGCTGCACTGATGGACCGCTGCCAAGAAACAACTTCCTTTCACTAACAACGGCAGCAGTGAAAAACAGAGCCGTCTGCGCCAACAGAGTAAGCATCACTTATTGGCCGGACTGTCCACTTCCTTTTTTATCGTTTTAAATAATTCAGTACACGACAAGTGGTCTTTCATGGGCAATAGTACATGCATGACTACACTTAAACTCAAGTCAGCTGACTGACTGAGAAAGGTGCTTACAAAGGTTAAGCAGATTTTGGTGTAAATCCCAAATGGCTATTTGACACTCCTTTTCCATCACATGAACACACACACACACAATGACATGTTGTGTGTACGCAGAGTTATTTTTGTACATCTTCCTGTGCCTCCATCTGTCCCTGCTGCATCAGGGGGTCTCCTCTTGTCGATTAAGAAGCATTT
Source organism: Enteromius paludinosus (assembly GCA_032361165.1). NCBI lineage: Eukaryota > Metazoa > Chordata > Actinopteri > Cypriniformes > Cyprinidae > Enteromius > Enteromius paludinosus. The sequence goes on along the minus strand of JAUMHQ010000046.1, from coordinate 2,048,315 downwards.
TAGTAAAGAAGGTTATGCTTTGTCATTTAAAATGAAGCCAAACAGTAGTCCACAAAGAGATAAATTAAAAAAAAGAGAAAGCAGCTGCAAGACCGGGGGAGAGGGCAGCGGGTTCACTGAGAACAGCACTGAAACAGCAGCGGCTGAAAATGGGGAAGGACAAATCACGGTCAAGCAGCCTGACCGTGTCTGACGCAGACACACACACAATGTATGTCCCACGCGGTTCAGAATAAAACTGCATTAATATTTTTGGTATGAATAAAATGATACATTTTAATAACAATGATAGTTTATCATATATAACATAATTACTTTTTACATTTTCATTATTAATTTATATCATATTTTTATTTATAATATTTAAATGCATATCTTGTAAAAAAAACTATAAAATTGTATATATCCAAATATTTTGTGTGTGTGTGCATGTTTTAATAATACTGTACATGCATATATTAGGAAAAAAAGTATATAAATATGGAATATTAATAAATTGAATAATATTTTGTATATTGGTATATTTATATAATTAGTAAACATACACAGAACACACATATATTATGCAATCAAAAACCTTTATTTTGGATGCGATTTATAGTTTGATAATGTTTTTATAATATTTTATTTACTTTTTTTTACATTTATTGATCAAATATACATGTTAAATATTAAGATATAGATGTAAAAACATTAAAATTATATTATTTTTATGACAAAATATTGATAAAAATATATTTTAATATATTCATATATATTTTATAAAATGACTTCATAAATAAATAAATACACGCACACACTAAACATAACATTACTCATATAAAACAACAGATTCCACTTGAAAGCAGTGTATGCATGATGATTTTAAACTTGATGCTAATTACTAATTTACAACTGGCAATAAGAACTGTGATGCAGTAAATATAAATAGCACAGCGAGTGTGTTGATTACATTCACATACAGATAGTATGTGGCATATCGGCTCTTGACCCCCATCCCTTTACACTCGGTTGCATAATCAACATACAATTTCATTTGGATAAAGCCATTGAGATTAATCAAGCAAGCAACCAGAGGCTTTTCTGGCAGAGTAGGCCATGTGTTTTCCCAAAGCCACTTTAAAACATGCGCGCGGTTAACATTACAAGCGATTTCATACTTCTTTTTATTACATTTCAAATCAGAGCTACAATAATTCCATTACTAGAGCCTGTTTTCTCAACAGACTAATATCTGTCAGCACATACGGCTTATCACCCGCTTTACATAACACAGCGCTACTACAAATTCACATCAAGGACAACAGCCAGCGTCGTTCCTTATGTGCTGCGAAAAGAGACCGGCTGAGTGTGTACGGAGGGCTTTTGGGCTCTAGTTAAGGCAATTTCTCATTCTGGCCATTAGTTCCTGCCACAATGGAAAAGGCCTTTATGTCCTTCACCTCAGACTTAAGTTATACCTCCGAGACTCTTACGTAATCAACATGAAAAAGCTCATCTGACTCAGTGCTGAAGGAGAGGATAAAACATCTAAAAGGGGAGAAGGGGCAAGGAGGGGTGTGGATTAGAAGAGATGAATCTTAAAGAAGTATGAAAGACAAAGACATGCATATGCAAGACGGTGTGGATGTACATGTGCTCAAAGGAGGGGCTGTATTGGCCTGAATGATAAAAATAGGCTAAACCCACGGGCGATATTCCTGAACACTACATTTATGAAGTCAAAAGATCTCGTTGTCATAGAGCGTCAATAAAGTGAACCACAAAGGATGGACGGGAAGAATGTGCTAATGAGGTTTACGAGCACAAACCTCCAGGCAACACTGATTCGTCTTGGCCTTTAGTGATGTGATTCTACACAAACACACAACTACCGAAAGAAACGACTGAGAAAAAACTCCTTCAAGATGGAGTTCATGCCAAACTATTTACAATTTATCTCATATATATATATATATATACAGTGGGGTCAATAAGTATTTGATCACCCTGTAATTTTACAAGTTCTCTTACTCAGAAATCATGGAGGAGTCTACAATTTTCAGCAAATGTGCATTTCCACTGTGAGAGACAGAATCTAAAAAGAAAAATCCGGAAATCACATTGTATGATTTTTTTAAACATTTTATTTGGGAATTACTGTGTCAAATAAGTATTTGATCACTTGAGTCATAAATTATTATTTTTTTTTTTTATAGAAGCCTTTGTTAATTACAGAGGTCAAACAGTTCCGGCAGTTCTTCAACAGGTTTGCACACACTGCAGGGATTTTGGGGATTGAGGGATTTTGGCCCACTCCTCCATACAGATCTCCATCTAGATCTGTCAGGTTTTCCTGGCTGTGTGTTTTGGGTCATTGTCATGTTGGAAGACCCAGCCACGACCCATCTTTAATGCTCTGACTG
>JAUMHQ010000046.1:2003420-2025303 GCA_032361165.1 Enteromius paludinosus | reverse complement strand
AGATATCTCAAATATAGTAGGTAGCACACAAATTCTGAATGCCTTTGACAGATCTCAAATGAGCCATTTTAATCTAGGTTAATCTAGATTAATTTTGAAATAAATTTGAATTTGAAATTTTGAAAAAAAATAATCTATGCCCACCCCTAACATATATATATAAAGATATAAGACATATGCTGGTGTAATCAGTCATAACAGTCACAGTTTGCCTCTGAAAACTTGAAACACATTCTGCCATCATAATAATCAAACAGCTACCATTCATGGTACATATCACACAGATTAATATATGTATGTGTATGGGAGTTGACAAATAAAAATTGGACTGTGTTCTATGGTGAAACAGCAAAAAGTAGGAAAAAAACTAAACATACTAATAACTTGAGAAAAAAGTATATCATTTTTAGAGTTACAAATAGCACGAGAGGTGTTTATCTTCAATGTTAGAGGTGTTTTTCTTTCGTCATTGTAAGTGTGCCAGTGTATTGTTGTTTTTCATGACCCTTGAGCCCTGTAATATCAATTAATAAATGACTAATATTATTTCTAAGTTAATTAAGTTTCATACCTTCCCGTCTCGTCAGCGTCATCAAATTGCCCTGGTACAACCTGATACATCCTGGTGCTCTAACTTCAATAAAAGAAAACGCCCGAATCTTTAAATATATCTCAACAAAGTATATAATGTAAAGGAACTGACCAAACACTGTCAAAACACGCTTACATACCAATAGCACGCACGCACACCAGCGCACTCTCACTTCCGGTAATGTGGGTAAGGGTGCCGAGAAGGCTCAAAGAGACAATTCGTAACGCTAAGATTAGCACCCGTTTTCCGCAGGCTAATCGTTCATAAATTATTGTCCTTCATAAAGAAATATCGCTGATATCAAACGTATGTAGCCAGGGAGGTCGCTAGAATATTCTGGATGGTTGTTATATTACATTACTACATTTTTATTTATAATTCTTAAAACATTACAGGCCCCAAATGCCTGAAGTTAAATATTATAACGTTACGTGATTAAAAATAGTATTAAACATGAATAACACTATAATAGTAGCAATGCCGATATTATATGATATTGACAGAAAAAAAAACAGAACTGAATTTCTCACTCTTTCTTAGTGTACATTTATTGATTGGATGATTTATTTGCTTTACAGGGTTGGGGGGAAAAAACATGGTGAAAAAAGCAAAATCAGTGAGTTTACATCTGAACTGATTTGATAGGTATTTGCAATTCATCTGACAAACATGGTCACTGATATCTGAATCAATTACAATAATTTGCAGAAAGGGTTTGGTACAGTTAGGCCTAAACATACAGTGACCAAATTCAGATAAACGCTCTTAAACGTAGTGTAGTGAGCAGAGCTTGCATTTCTCACACCAGACAGATTTTGAAAAGCCCCTGAGAAAGAGAATAACTGAGAAATTCAAATTAGATCAACATGCAAAAATCATTCTTTTTATAATCATAATGTCAAACTCATCAAAGTATACTCTATGGTTCAATGCTCTCAAATGAATGGATAGTTGAATTGGCTGACAAACAAAAAGACACACAAAAGATATAATTGTCTAAAGCATCCGAATGTACAAAGTAGCTGAAAATGTTGAGAACCTCACAATCTCAAACAACATTCGTCTTTTTGATTCTCCTCGTTGCACAAATTGGACTCTACATGGCTTTTCGAAATTACAGACTGATCAATTGCAGACTGATCAATAAATACCTGCATAAAATGTTCAGTGTTTTCTATCCATATGACTGTGCACACCCACACGCACTTGAACACATTTACAAACGTCATTACACAAAAACAAAAGAAAGAAAAATGTGTTTCAACAAATACAAAGACCAGTTCATCTACAACGTTTCAATTGGTTTTGAATCCAAAGACTCACAGATTTCAAAATGAATGAAAACTAGCTTCAAATTGGCTGAATCTCGAATTAAGTTTTATGTGGGCTTCAGGGGTTATTCAAGTCACTTTTTCAAGTCACTATTGTATGGTTTTAGGGAATTATATCCCTTAACCAGTATAAGGGATACATTTAGATTCCTTTTTAGATCCGATATCTACCGGATACAGAGAAAAAAAAATAAGTGTTTGATTTTTAGTGTGAACACCAGTGTTGAAGTCAAAATGAATCCCAGGGAGATTTCCAGTACAAACACAAAACCAAGAAGGCAAACAAAAATACAAAATCACACTTTAAAGATACATAAAACATACTCTGAATCACGCTGACATAAAATACATACTGCGTGGCTCTCAGAAGCACTCCTCTCTCTGATGCACAGGCCTCAAAATATAATACTTCACACTCTACGCCATTATCCTCCATCTTTGAGCCTCATTGACAAATGTTGCAGAAGATGTATAAGTGGCTGGGAAGCTTGAAACAGCGCCTTCTGTGACATTTGTCAATGAGGCTCAAAGAAGGAGGATAATATACAAAGAAAGGGCAAATATTGCCGATAAAGTGATTGGCCAACCATCACCCAAAGAAAAATTACAGAGTTAGGCACTTAAGCTTTTCAATTCCATAAGACAAAAAAAAACCCTCCATACAGATACTAAAAACATACAGAAACTGACTTAAGAATAATACAATTTAATGCTGATATATAAATCTTCTGTTCATCATACAAATGCTTCTAATTTTTTGATATAAAGGCTTTATATGATTCAATAAAAATCATATAAATAGGATTAAAATTGCTACTGTCCAGTTATGTGCTGATCCAGATCTTTAGAAAAAAGCATTAAGGCATCAAGAGAAGATTCAAAAACTGTTCTGCAGTCTGCATCTGTCATGCATACTGTGTAAGACAAATATCGGCAAAAGCCAGGCTTTGCAACTCCTAGTGTTTGTGGAAGCTTGATAAACTATGGCACAAAACGAACACAGTGAATTTTATCTTCACTGATCAGGTGTCTCTATTTTCTGAGCTGCTGTACAGCTATGGACAGTGATTTTTGCAAGTTCTGGATCACAGCCTGATTGGGCCTCTGCTGAGGCGACTAATGTTTGATGGTCCTCCTGTTCAGGCCCATCCGGCTGAGGTTCTTCAGCAGATTTCATCTCCATGGATGTATCTTTAGGATGCTGAATATCCTCCACATGTCCTTCACTCTCTTCTTCTTGGGGTGCTTCTGCTTTCTCACATTCATTCTCACTCTGGATTGGAGCTGTCGCTTCACCTTGACTTGCAGATGAACACCTAACCTCTTTTTCTTCCAGCATTTCGCAGTTATCTCTTGCTCCATCCATTTCTTCATTCATTTCTGCCTCATCTGTCCCCTTATCATCTGTGGGTTTCTGGTGGATGCGCTGATGCCTCACTAGACTGTGCTTTAGGGTGAAGGTGCGGTGACAGGTTTGGCACTTATAAGGTCGCTCACCTATAACAGCAAGGGTCATGTTAGATGCATCAACCTGTATTTTGATTGTGTAAAAGTGATAGTTCACCTAAAAATTTAAAATCTTTTACTAATTACTCACCCTCATGTCTTTTTGAACCCGCAAGACCTTCGTTCAAATTCTTAACACAAATGAAGATATTTTTGATGAAATCCGAGAGCTCCCTGTGGCTTCCTAAAATTATGGTTGAACACCTGATGTCACATGGATTATTTTACCGATCTCCTTGCTATGTTTCTGGACCTTGATTGTGTTAATCATATTGCTGACTATACAGGGTCAAAGCGCTCTCCGAATTCGTTGAATATCTTCTTTTGTGTTCTGAAGATGAACTAAGGTCTTATGGGTTTAGAACGACATGAGGGTGAGTAATTAATGACAGAATTTTATTTTAACTAAATTAAACAACAACAGTAAAATGCTCCAGATCTTACCAGTATGTGAGCGCATGTGTCTGGTCAAGTCTTGCAGGCTCCAGAAGCGTTTGCTGCACACAGCACAGATCTTCTTCCTCTTGTCGGTTTTGCCTCCAGCCGGGTCGCCCCCCTCCTCTTCCAAAGCCCTGAGCTCTGAGGATGCAGACTCTTCTTCATCCTCACTCATCTCTTCCCTCTCCTTCTCCTCCTCATCGGCACCACTATCCACACAGCTGCTGTTCTCGTCATTTTCGTCATCTTCTAACTTTGCCTCCAGCTCCAGCTCCTTTCGGGGCACTGTGACTGGGTTTTGAGGAGCAGGTTGGCGTCGTCCCTTTTTGCCTCCCTCTTCTGGCTGGACCTCCTGAATGTGAGTTTTCTGGTGCCGGCTGAGGGTGGCAGCATGGCGAAAGGTCTTCTTGCAGGACGCACAGGTGTGTGGGAACTCATCTGGTGGAGAGACCGGTTCTGCAGCTGTCTTAGGCTGGTGCTGCTCTGTTCCAGAAAGCTTGAAGTCTACAAGCTTGTTGGCGAGGTTCATATCAAGACTATTATTGCTTTGAGAGTCATCGTCATCATTTTCTACTCCCTCAGGGCTTCCCTCTGCTGGTTGTATTTGGTTTGGGTCTAAGATACTGTCTATTTGTTCAGCGGCTGATTGTCCTGTTTGTTCTGGAGATGAGGCTTTGTCCTCTTGTTTGGGGTTGACAGAGCTCAGATCCAAAATATCTCTGGCTACTGCAGGTTCAGTGTCAGATATGCTCTCTACAAAGACAAGAAAAGCTTTTAAAGGAAAATATATAGAGTACACACAGTTTTGCATACGCAAGTTCACAATGATGTAATAGCATTCCATTTTTGCAATACGAAAAGTCTTGTTTATAAACACAAAACACACTACATTACAACACACCATGAAATGACCGCCAAGACTTCATCTTAATATTTAAACCAGCACATTTTTGGAATAAAATATGAACAATATATATTCAAGACCATTAGTACTACATATTAATATCCCTGGTCCATAAAGCCAGTCTTAAATAGCACAGGTTAATTTGTAGCAAAAACCAACAATACATTGTACAGGTCAAAATTATAGATGGTTATTTTATGCCAAAAATCATCAAGTAAAGAGCATGTTCCATGAAGATATTTTGTGAATTTCCTACCATAAATGTATCAAAAAATCATTTTGGATTAGGAGTATGCATTGCATTAGATTTTCTCAATATTTAGATTCAGATTCCAGACTTTCAAATAGTTGTATGTCAGCGAAAGGAAAACTTTACTCTTATATATTTATTATATATAAATCTACATTTCAAAACAATTTACCCTAGTGACTGGTTTTGTGGTCCAGGGTCACATATATAATATAATATAATATTAATAAAATTGACCAACAGTACCAGTACTTCCTTGGGATCCTTCGTCAGCCTTAGGTTTGGGTTGAGATCCACTGTTTTGAAGAGTCCGATTAGATATTCCATGTTTGCGGAGCAGGTGGCGCTCACAGTTTGACTTGGTGGAGAAGAATGACTCGCACTGAGGACAAGGGTACGGCTTCTGACCTGTGAAATCAATGCACAAAACTGTAACACTCTGAAGAGAGAAACAAAACTTTATTGACTTTATTAAATACATTTGATTAAATGAAAAATAATATATAAAATGTAATAAATTCAAATGTTTGGGACCAGTAAGAAGATTCTAGTGTTCACTATGGCTACATTTATTCATTTAAAAATACATTAAAAAACACTAATACTGTGAAATATATTTACAAATTCAAATTTACATTATGTATTTGAAGATTTTTTTCAATTAATTCATTTCCATGAAGATTTTTTAGCAACCATAACTCCAGTCTTAAGTGTCACATCATCTTACTTCACATCATCACATCACATGACGATTTCCTGCTCGAGAAACATTTTTTAATTACATTCAATGTCGAAAACAGTTGTGCTGCTTAATATTTTCCTGAAAATATTTTTCAGGATTTTCTGACAATCAGAAAGTTAACCCTAACCCTAACAAAAGAACAGCATTTATTATCTATTATTTTACCATCATTGCTGATCAGACATTGATTGAATTTCAAAGCTTATTAACACAACCAAAATTAGCATGTTTGTTCACTCTTCTTGCACGTCTGTGAGGACGATCTATGATCTATTTAGAGACTGAACAACAATTCCAGCTAAATACCTGACCAATAAAATAGTGTACAAAATTTGTGTTTGTGTTGTAGGATAGAGTAAATTAAACAAGTACTTTATGAATTAGTGTCTCACCTGTGTGTGTTAGCATATGCCTTTGCAGTGAACTGGCCCAAGGGAACAGACGTGGACAGTATGGGCAGGTCATCTTCTGCACTGAATTAGAATAAGCGTTCTTCTTTCCTTTGCTCTGTGAAGGTTTCTTTGGCTTATCCTCTCGTCCCTCTTTTGCCTCCTCACTGACGGACTGCTTCTCTTTCTCCTCCTTCATTGGCTCCATTTGACTAGGTTGTAAGTAGGGGCTGAATTTATTTGAGTCTGTGGTAGCCAGCATTTTTTCCACACTGGGAAACTCTCCACTTGACTCCAAGTCGATGCCGCAACCTGCTGGTGTCTTCGGATCGCAGATCTCTTCCTGAAAAGGTCTCTTCTTGCCTCTCTTCTTCGAGTTATCAGAAGACCCATTTTGAACGGAATCCAGTTTGGTATTGCCCTTCTTTTCACTTAGTGTATTAAAATCCATTGCACTAACACTGTTTTTGCCATCTATTCCTGTTTCGATTAACACTGGAGTAGCGGACACAGATGAGATGATCTGAGCAATAGAGGCCAGCGGTGGCATTTCAGTACTGGAAACAGAAGATGGTTTTGGTAGCAACGGCTTCAAGCGAGTGAAAGGCTTAGTAAGGTCACTGGATAGAGCAGAGGCCAGGCTAGAAATGGAGACTGGGAGAGCGGCAAGAAGTCCAGGGGTTATTTCCAGGGTCTGTTCTTTCTTGATGTCTTGAAGATTCAGCGGCATGTTCTCAGGTTGTTCTTTCATCAGTCTCTTCTTCTCAGGATCCTTAGGTATGGAAAGATCAATGGGCTCCATAGAGCAGTCGTTAATCAAAGGAGATGTTGTTACTTCAAGTTTAACGTTTGAAGCAATCGTTTTTTGAGATTTGCTAGAGAAATCCAAGGGCTGGTCTTGGTCCAGCTCAACCGCTCCAGAGTAGGGACCTACATTCTGAGGAACGGTGCTGTTATCCAGTCCATTTGAGGCTGGAGGGTTGGCTTGAGCGTTGGGGTCTCCTCCAACCGGTACAAGACTTTTGATGTGTTCTTCAATTTCCCGCTCTGGAACATTTGGGTGGTGCTTCAGCAAATGGTGAATGCAGTTCCTTTTCGCGAGAAATGCCGCCCCGCATTGCTTGCACTCAAATGGCTTCCGCTGACATCCATTATGCGTTCGCAGGTGAATCTGAAGTGCTCTGTAGTTCTTAAGGTCCTCCCCGCAAAATCGACAAGATGTGTTGCCGGCAGCAGCCGTATCAAGGAGGTCAAGTGTGGTGCCTCCGATAACACCACTTACACTGGAGGAGGTGGTTACATATTCAATGTTTTTCTCAATGTCTTTGCGTGTGTTTTTCATGTGTTTCTTGCGCAAATGACGCTCACAGTTGGCCTTCACAGTGAAAGGGTAGTGACAGAGACGGCAGACATATGGTCGCTCGCCGCTGTGCGTTCTGAGATGTCGAATCAGCGTTGCCTTGTCAGGAGCAGTGTAGCTACAGATGGAACACTGGTACGGTGACGCTCCTAGATGGTGACGCATATGAGCCTGGAGGCCGCCTAAGAAGGAAAAAACTTCTTTGCAGAACCTACAAGGGTACTCTGTCTTGGTTGTCTTCTTGCCTCTCGATTCCTTCTCCTTGGTGTCAAACTCCTCTTGCTTTCCAGTTTCATACGAGATAATGTTGTTTCCTATGACATCTGGCCCTAGTTGAGTAGTCTCCCAGTTGGTAGGAGAGGACGAGGTTGAGGACGAAGAGGAGGCTGGCGATTGTCTGGCAGTTCTCAGCTGTTGACCAGTTTGGGGTGGAAGGCTAGGACTGATATTGCCCGATGAGGCCTGTTGGGCGTTCATGACCGGAGGAGGGGGTGTGGAAGCACCCATGCTGGATCGAGGAGTGATTAAGGGCTTTTGCTTCAGAGAAGCAATCTGTTTGGGGTCCACCTGTGGAGGACTGCCCAGACCTTTGGCAAGCATAGACAAAGACATCGGAGGTGGCACAGAGGTTGCAAGCTTAAGGATTTGTTCAATATCCGCCAGCTCCACCGCAGCTTGACCACTTATTGGGACAATCATACCGCGACTGACGACAGCATGGAGCGGCTGGAGCGACAGGAGGCCAAGGGCAGCGTTCTTGTTCACGGCTTGGAGAGAGACGGGTTCCAAAGTTGAGACGCCGAGATTGTTGATGCTTTCTTGAGGTAGATTGGTTGAAGGTGGCTCAATGCGAATGAAGTGAATGCTGTCTAAAACCTCCTGCTGAATTTGCTCTTCTGATTTCTCTGGCTTGGCCAAGGAGGAGTGTTGGAGACCCAAGCACTCCAAGAAGTCATTTTTCCCATCTGAACTGGTACAGTCAACATGTGGTACTAGCTCATTGACCTCCTTGGAATCCGTGGAATGGGAGATAACTTTGGGTGCATCCATAACACCGTCTGCGTTATGTTCCTGAGGTTCAGTGCAGGTGTCTGTGCTACTTTTGTGTGAGGATTTGTGGAGATCCAGAGACTGCTGAAGAGGGAAGGCCTTGTTGCAGACCTCACAGACAAATTTATGAAACTTGCTGGAGCATCTGCGCAAATTAGTCTCGCACCACAACTGAAGAAATAAAACAAAATATCTCCTGTCATCATCCAAAAAATAATAATTTTATCTCATCTGATGTATTTACAAGTTTTTACCTGTGCAATTTGGGGAAATTTTTGACAGCTGAAGTCAATGAAAGCCAAGTCACCAAACCCCAGAGGGATAGAGGGGTTATTCTGAATAAAAGGCTGTCCAGAGGGGTCAGTAGGGAGCTGCTTATGAATAGCAGCATTATGACGCAGAAGACCCCGGTGTGTGCGAAAGGTAATGCAACAAATGTTACACCTAAGATTAGAGGAAACAGTCAGAAACTTTATGTATATTAGATATATATTTAAACAGGAATACATTGTCCGGAGCCTACCTGAGTGTAGTGTCAGGATGTGTCTCCATGTGTGTTTCCAGATCATATTTACAGTTGAATGTCTTAAAGCAGATGGGGCAGTGAAGGATCTCTTCTTCACTCTTAACAGAATCGTCCTCTCTAGACTTTTGTACCAGCATCAACTAAAACAAGACAATTTATTTTCATATACCTTCAGAGGTACGGGCAAAAAAAAAATTCCAAAAGTAATTTAGACTATTTGACTGTTTTTACTGACATAGGCATAAAGGAGGACGGAAATGTACCTTTTTAACTGGCGGCTCCTCAGCCTGCTCCACTTCATCCTCAACAATGGACTTCCTCTTATTAGAGAGTCGTCGGCGTTTGTTTAGTGGGGAAGAACTGGGGGTAGGAATACTGTTTGCATCCTTTTCATGTATTTTCATGTGCCTGCAGAAATACATAACTAAACTCAGACCAAGTTCTGAAAGAGAAATTCATAAAAAGAAATTGAAATGCTTTATTTAATGCAACATGCATAGGCGCTCCTTATTGAGATATATTTGTTTTCTGTATTGTAACCTTTATTTGAGGATTTGAGGTGTCTCTCTCTATATATATTTAGATATTTTGCATTGTGACATTTCTTCAGGACAAATTATAATTTAATTATATAATTCTCATAATTGTAATGCAAAGTCTAATTTGCATTATTGTAAACTTATCGTATAGACCAATATATGCAAATTGTATTTTATTTTATTTTTTAATTGTTAAAATGACAATAATAAGGGTTTAATTTAAATCTTGAAACCCATCCATGTAAAACATTCTTTGCCATGCGATGGCACTGGAATACTTCAATAATTAAAGCATGCAAAATACAGAAGGGAGTGACCAGGTGGCGGGAAATGCAATTATATGACCAGCAGAGGTCAGAGGTAGTGCTGAGTGCTGGGAGTCGCACTACGACATGCTGGAACGTGCGCACTCCTCACCCTCCTACACTTACACAGAAACAAACCCACCTTTCAGGTTCAACCAGATACAAGGCCCCTGATGCTTATGTGCAGCTGTGTTTCATTGGAAACGGTTGACCTAACAGGTCTATAGAGCATATGTATGGTGTGCATGCTTTCAAATTAAATGTGTATTGAATTGTGGTGTGTAGAGTTAATGGTCTGCACTGTGTATGTAACTGGAAAGGGAGTATAAATGTCAGCAGACCCAGTGGTAAGAATCTTGTTTTACATTCTGCAGCCAAAGATATTAATAGCAAAGAGGCAGAGTGATGGTCACCCACATGTGGACCCAACCCCGACAGCCTGAATCCTGTTCCATCTCATGTCTCTTGCCACAGCAAATTAAAAGCACGCTGATACCTTACAGACTGAAACAGTATCAGCATAATTATGTTATCACGCAACCATAACACCAGTTCATGCAATTTCTTTTCACATGGCACTTAATCACATTGTGGTTTTGTGTTTGAAGTTACCAGTTGATGAGTAAATGTTTCCTTCTGCAGTGCCTCATCAATATTGCCAGAGGGCAGTGTGGGAAGACCAGCTTGACTGCATGATTTTACATGCCAAGCAAAGCAGTTTTTGTTATGTTATACATAAAATAATACGGTTAAAACTGACTGACCCCCCCCAAAAAAAAATCCATAATGTGCCATCCAAAAAAATACGTTCAGCACCCCACTCCCCGCCCCCTGCCTTTTCTCCCTCTCTCACTCTCTCGCACAAACTTCTTCCACCCCCATCTGGAATGCCTGCATGCCTCAACTTCACAAGGAAGCCCTCTATGCACATCCCATCAACACAAACAAAAAGAGTCACACATCAAACCCCACCACCAGAAAAACACATGAAAAGAAAGCATGGACACAGAACCATCCAAATACAGGTGACATTAAAGAAAGAAGTCAGCACAGCCATTAATATCAGTCAGCATTGAGAAGCAGGCCTCTCACATCACATGCATTCCTTCATCCCTTCCTCCTCCTCCTCCACAAACCTACAACTACTTCGGTAACACTTTATTTTACGGTTACACCTATTAGCTGCTTATTAGCATGCACATTACTAGAATATTAGCCATTTATTACTCATAATTAAGAACATATTAATGCCTTATTCTACCTACATAGTCCTACCCAATACCTAACATAACAACTACCTCATCACCTAAGTGTTACCTATTCTAAAGTGTTACCACTACTTCTATTATTGCAGCATGTAACCTGTGCGTACACATTTTGTTAAAATTATTACTTTAGGTCACCAATAATTTAAAACCCAAAAGTGGTATCAATATATGCTTGGAAGTCTGTAAATTTTTTCCAGCATCAAACTTACTTGTCAGTCAAACAACCCTTTTGACTGAAAGTATTTAATAGATCTATCTACCTTAAGATTTTAGGTTAATATTTCAATTTAACAATGCATTTGTATTATTGTATTAAATGTCTTTTATCAAAATTAAAAGCTTTAAAACATAATAAAAAAAAAAAAACATTTTGGCTTTTAAACCCCGCATAATGCTTATATCCAATGTAGGTGGGATACTCTAAAAAATATTTAGATTCAAACAAAAACTTAAATGACAAATCTAAATTTTATTTTATTTTACTGAACATTATTCCACATATTCTGCTGATTGAGCTTCACTTTGAGCAATATATTAATAAAAACCTTCATGCAGCTGAACAGGAATCAGGATAACTCATTGTGAGCCAGTGAAAAGGCTAGTCCACACTTACATAAAAGTTAAACATCTACAGTTTTAAAAACACTGTCTGACCATTTACCTGTGCATGTTTCCATTGGTAGTGAAAGTCTGACCACAGATCACACACTTGTATGGCCTCTCTCCACTGTGAACCAGCATGTGGCGGTCCAGAGAACTGGCTGAGCTCAAAGCTTTCCCGCAGATACTGCAGGAGTGGTCGGTGCCCCCACTATCTGTGTTATGCTGGAGGGAAAAAAAAGAGGCAAAGAAATGAACATACTCATATATAGTCTATATATAATATATAAGGAAATGAGTATAGCATGTTCAGTTTCAGTAAAATTCAGATTTTAAGACAAACTGTTGTGGTTCAGTGAACAGGTGTGGCAAGTAGGGATGTTCTGGTGTGTTTGTGTAAGAGAGAGTGTGCACCTGTCTGATATGCATCGTGAGCTGGTGCTGTGTCATGCAGTTTTTGTTACACAGGGGGCAAATGAAGCTTGAGCGTTCGTCTTTGACTTCCTGTGGCAGACACAAAGAGAAAACACGTTTTAGCCACAACGTACTAAATTACATAGATCATTAGTAAGTTTTATATACAGGTCATTCCATGAAATCGGTGCCTTTTGTGTCCCTAAGAAATAAATCAAACATAGGTTTAATATAGCAACATAAAAAAGTACATTTAATAGTATTTTTAATTATTTAAATTGCATTTATGCTGGTAAGGGTATGTTTTTCCTTTTCCTTTTAATTTGCAAAATGATAAAAAAAAAATAAAAAAAAATCACATTTGCATTTTGTTTGTCTCATTATTAAACAATGCTTTTTGCATGAGTATGCATTTTTTCTATAAAATACAAATAATTTTACTGGGGTCCCCTGATCTCATGTCAGCCCTGTTACCCTCATCAAAAAACAAAATAACCAAAAAAAATTAAATCACTTCCAGGAAGTTTCCTGCACTTAAAACACAAGCATGTAGCATGTTTCTCTTTCACTCCTCTTTAATGTTCTAGACAAATGTCAAACCTGTTACTGTCAACCTGTTGTGGATAACAGGGATGACATAGATTAGGTTTGACTCAGTTTTTAAAGGTCACCCTCAGTACATTATTGATCTAACAACTATATCATTCAGTGGCATTTGAGTTCAAATTAAACTATAGTATCTAGCAACACTCATGTTAGTAACAGGGTTGACAAAAATACCAAAAGAGTATTAGAAACAGGTCGAAAAATAGTCCTGAAGTAATAAATTACATAGCCTGACAATTTTCTGTCATATTAAGGTTCGTCATTTCATTGACATTTAAAAAAATATATAGATTATTAACTTTTTTTGTGGAATGACACATGCATGACTGACTGGATTTTATCAGTGCAATCATACCTATATTTTTTTAATATGTTCAGCACAACAAAATGTTTGTAAACCATATTGTACCTAGCCTATATATAGTTAGTAACTAAACTATGTATTTTTAACTGTTACACTGAGAGTCATAGTCCCTGAAAACACATTAAGTAGGTACTAATCAAACAAAAATATGGCTCCTCAACACGTGTAGCTCCCCATGACTCCGAAACCCCGGTGAGGCCTTTGTTTGTCCCCCAGAGAGAGATAAACACAAAAGGTAAAACAGATGCAGGATGTGGCCTGCCTGATGAAGATAGTCTGTGTCAGAGCAGCAGGAGCGGTTGTGCGCTCGTGTCACATGGAGCAACAAGTGGCCTCTCCATCTGTTTCTCCAGACAACAGCAGCACTGGCTGAGGAGGAGCATCACTAATTCAGCGGGTAAGACCTTCTGCAGCCGAGCAGCGGTGCGGAGTCACTCTCAGCGTATGGAAATGCAGTTAGGGCTGTGGGATGGGATACCAGAGGGGGCTGGGGGACTGAAACACCTGTTTTCTCCACAGAGAAGTGTTTCAGTCAAATCCCACACTTTAATTGAAGGCATAAGACAAGCATAGGCTCTCACAAAGGGGGGATTGAGAAAGAGCAAGGACCATTTGTTGCCACTCATTTAGCTGAGTTTATGTAACTGCCACTCTGACTGACCACCAGAGACAGTATGAGGAAGACGAGACAGACCACTTCTGGTACAACAGGAGAATTCGTATTACTAAATAAGTGTATAGAAATGAAAGAGTGACCTTATGAAACTAGAATGTGGACCTGCCTTTTATAGCATCACTTGAACATTTTGGATTTTACTTCTGACATAAAATATGTTGTGTTGATATTGGCTGCATCAAAAATGGCATACTTCCTAACTATATGGTAGCACGTGAAAGTAGTACAGTATGTCTGAATTAAAAGTATTCATAATGTAGCATTTCCAATAAATGAAGTTCGCTTTAAATGTATCTCATGTCGCCACGGGAGAGGATTTGTGAAAGGCTCTTGTAACATGATGAATGTAGTACATCTGCATTACTTTCATGCCACACGATGATATACATATATATGTACATAACCACAATATAACATATATTAACTGCTGCTATACCTGATTTCTTCTCCCAGTACGATTGACAGAAGGTGATTTGGTTGCATTTCTGGGAGATATTTTGTTGGGCTCAGAATCAACTCCATTGATCTGGCCCACGTTCATCACAGTGCTCATCATGGAGTTGATGGAGGACAGCTCCTCCTCTGTTCTAACTCCACCTTCATCTTCATGTTCTGCTTTGTCCTTTCCATCACAGTCTGCTTCTATAAAACAGATAAGAGTGAGTAAAGATTGACATAACCTTTATTTTTGGATAAACGGTCTCCCTTAGAGCCACCGTGGCATCTTACCTTCAGCAGGTTCTGGTGTGTGTGTGGAGGACTGATTGTTCAAAGAATCTTCTGACAAATGAGACCGTTCATTCACATCCGCTGCACCAACAGCATTGCTGACAGTCTTCTCAGGGGAAGCACTTTCCATTTCTAAAAACAGAGAACAGTTGTTACTCACACAGAACTCAATATGACATATTTTAAAATATGCACCCATTAATAAAGGACTTTTTCCAAATGGAAAAATAAAAGCATGTGGAAATCATCTTATCGGTGCCTAAACAATCTTATCAGTGCCTACCACAGGAGCTGTAATGCAGTTTACAGGAGCAAATTTTTCGGTCAACTTCCTCTTTTAGCACGTGTGCTTCTCAATCGATTTCTTACATTCAAACAGACAAATGTCTAAACAAAACAACAACTCTAGATTACGAACATAAAAAAGGACTATGCTGAGATTGCAAAAGGCATGACAATAAAGGACATTTGTGGAATTTGATGGAAATGAGTCTCTTTCAATGACTGAAAAAGTCTCTGAGAAAGCCGTGGATGGGATTTGTATGTGAGATTTTTATATGCATGTACATGTTTTTAAAAGAAGTCTCATGATGGATGGACTAATTTGTAATATTGCCATTTAAAACTGTCATTTTCTAATTTAATATATTTTTAATGTGTCGTTTAATCCTGTGATGGCAAGCCTAATTTTAACCCCAGTCTTCAGGGTGACATTATCCTTCAGAAATCATTCTAATACACTCACAAAACATTTCCTGTTACCAGTATCGCCAGTATTTTTTTGCGTTAACCATGATATTTTTTTCCCCACAGGATTCTTTGATGAATAGAAAGTTCAAAAGAACAGTATGTATTTGAAACTAACTCGTAGATGAATGCATCCTCGCTGAATAAATGTATTATTCTTAATGACACAAAAGCGTTTAAATTGCAGTGTGCATACTGGTAAGCTACACTCTACCCACAGACATCTCAGTTTGAAGCGAGCTCTATGTATTGTGCTGCCTAAAAGTGAACATGGCAAAAGCACTGGCTGCGGACTGTTTAAAGCAGCTGTGGGAGTGTGATACTTCAGCCAGAGAGGCCCATCCCAGTGAGGGGGGTGGTGCAGGGTGAGGAGACGAGGGAGAGAAAGATGAACGACACATACGTGAGAGTAAAGGAGTGGCGGCAGAGATGGAGGGAGAAACAGAGAGAGAAAAGTGAAATGTGAGAAAAGTGTAGAGAGAGGACTGGAAAAGAGAGTCGAGAGACTGGCCGCATGTTCACACGGGAGAAACTTGGAAGTCTTTTTCTGCTGTGAAGAGAAGAACAGTAGGGGGTTGGGTTGAGAGGCAAAGCAGGAAGTGGCTGTGAGAGCAGTGGAGGGTAGACGGTTGTCTCTTGCTCTAACCATGCGGCCTTGTGTGCGGCGTAGCAGGGTGTGATTGCCTCTGCTGGAGGGGGAGGGGAGGAAATCCCCTCCCAGCTCCCACCATCCCAAACTCTGCTCATGTACTTCCACTACTTGAAAAGGCGAGTCTTACTATCCACTATTTCTAAAAGGATTCAGATTCGAGGAAAAGAGATGCACCTATTCTGCAGTGTAAAGCACTTTTTACACCGACAGAGATTTTGACACCTCAGGTTGCTTGTAAGCATTATTATGCGTCATATCAAACTTAAAATGAATAATTATTAGTGCGTGACTCATGTCGAATTGCTTCGAATTCTGACCACAGATCAGATCGCTATAGTGTTGCTTCTCATTTGCATTAAGCTAGACATTTCTCAACTCTGAACGGGTCCAAAATGTCATCACCAATGGTTGCTGTTGCTTATGTCGACAGAAACCATCCACTTTCACTGAAAACAAATGACATCTGGTCAATGATGTTGCTGCAGACCATCATCACTGTCAGGCCCTCAAAGCCTGACACCGAAAAAGTTTCACTTAAAGCAACACACCACTTAAAAAAAAAAAAAAAGGCTAATTTTCCGACTCTCCAGTTGAGCTTTACCATTTTTGAATCCATTCAGCGATCTCCAGGTCTGGCAGTAGCACTTTTAGCTTTGCTTAGCTTAGCATAGCTCATTGGATCTGATTAGACCATTAGTTTCAATATGAATTGAGTTTCAATATGTTTCCTATTTAAAACTTGACTCTACTGTAGTTACATCATGTACTAAAAGTTAAAAGTTGTGATTTTTTTCTAGGCAGATATGGCTAGGAGCTATACTATCATTCCGGCGTAATAATCAAGGAACTTTGCTACCATACCATGGCTGCAGCAGCCTGAAAATAGTCTCCAGCTATGAAAAATAACTAAATATTTTGGTCGTTTTTGAGCGAGATGCTAATGGTCTAATCAGATTCAATGATCTATGCTAAGCTGCAGCTCAAAGCGCTGCCGTCAGACCCAGAGATCGGCTGAATGGATTCAAAAACGGTAAAGTTCAACCGTGTAACTCTAGGGCAGTTGGAAAATTAGACTATTTTCAAAAATAGTGGCGTGTTCCTTTAAAGCCAATAATGTGCCTATTTGTGCTTAAGTATTCATTTTCACCAAAAGAAAAAAAAACTAAATTCACTGAGTATTTTTTAATCAAAAATTTAGGATAAATGATCATTTAATGTGTGCAACCTCAGTACAGTTATCAGCCTCACAGATGCTGGATATAAGTGTTGCGAGCTGAGATAGCAATACAGCATAGATCCAGAGATTATCTGAGATTAATGAGCTGTTATTAGCCAAGCATCTCTGAACTAATTGAGAGGATCAGGCTTAAATACAGTAATGCATTAGCCACTGGAGCTAATAACGACAGATGGACATCGCAATTAAACATATCATCATATGGCACATAGGACTAATATAATGATGAGAGGCAGAGAACTAAATGAACTTGCAAAACACAGAGCACTTTTATAAATTTATTTATTTTGAACTTTAATTTTGACTTTGACTTTGAATTAATGTTTTATTGCTGAATAGAAATGTTGCTTTTCTTAAAAAACAAAAACGAAACCTCCACAATTTTGAACAGTAGTGTACAAGTAAACGAAAACATGCTGCTGAGCTGCCTTTGAGCGGACGCCAAGGTGTCGCTATGAGACCACCGGTTTGTTTAAAATCATGTTAAAACTATGCAAAGTACAAGCTATAATAATGATAGTAATGTAAACAGTAATAATTCAAGATACTTTATACATGTGGAGAACAAAAAGGATGAATAGAATAAAGGAGTACTGATGCTCTGATGGACACTGTCCAGGCAAGCACATGACCTCCTTCATCTACAGGCTATAAAAGTGTCTTAGTTAATGGGAGTGTGGGGATTATATAGACCTTCCCTCCTACTGGGAACAGATAACACTGGATAATGATGAGTCCATCTGCCCTGGACCATCACTCTCTTTTACACACTCACACTTCAAGCTGAAGCAACAGGACAAGAGGCATATAAGTAACTATCAGCTTTGGTCAAATACCTTCTTTTCAAAGCAGCATCCTTACAAATTGTTGCAATGGATTCTGGGATTGCCCCACTAGGAGTTGGAGCACAGCAATAAACATTCTCAAATCCCAAGGATTGCACGAAAGCTCACAGTAGATGTATGCTTTCATTCAGAGTGTTCTTGACTGGTTTGTTCCTCTTTTCGTTCGTAAGAACTCAGAGGAATGGAAAGTCTGACCCCCCCCCTCCCTCTCTGTTCCACCAGAGAGAAAGCGGGGAACTTGTGCATTTCCTGTTTGGTGTGGTGGCTGGGAAGTTGTAGGGAATGCTGAGCCATTCTTCTCCTTTGCTTCCTCTACACTGCAGAGCTCCCCTGTTCTTCCCCGTTATCATCCTCCATCTTACAGACCATCCTCCATCTCACTCACTCAACCCCTCCTCTCTTTCTCTGCCTAATTTTGGAAAGTCAGCATCTTGATCTGCAACGCACGGACATCTACATAAAGATGCTCTCTCTCTATATCAACATGTGCACTGTGAGGAATGTTTACCCCAATATTAAAATTCAAACCTGTTTGACTTTCTTTATTCTTTGAAGCATATTTAGAAAAATGTCTGTACAAAGACTAATGTCTATTTTTACAGTTTCTTACTGCATAGTTGTAAAATCTAGAAACTGTACAGTAATTTAAAATGACACGTAATTTTAAACCCTTTTACAAAGGGGCAACATATATGCTCAGAAAGAATCAGAAACATTTTAACAGTATAAGGATTAAGAGATCTGTCATAGGCCTGACATCTGAACCCAACACCTATGCTGCAAACACACACACACACACACACACACACACACACACACACATGCACGAGGAGTCAGTAGTGTCAGATGTCTTTGCATATTTACCCATTTTAAGGTTTGGGCTAAACACGTCACAGGGTCATAAAGCCACAGGGTCACAGACGCAGGATGAGGGACAGCGACCTCTGCTCATACTGAAAGCAAGCAAAACACACAATTAATACACAAAATGCAAAGTGTTACGTCACAAGAAAGCCGTATAAACAAAATGAGTATTATGCATGCAAAAGCATGCATTAACACAAGAGTTGGTGTTAACATGAGGTGTTATCGACCCTCAGGATTAACGTGAAAAATCCTTCAGGCTGTGCTGGATTCAGACCATGTTTTCTCATGAGGCGAGGTCCGGGAAGAGACAGCGACCTGAAAAGGCCACATGAGAAAGAGTGACATCATTTCAGATGTGCTCTCTGTAGAGTAAAGGTAACAGGAGAGATCCAGCCTCGGGCCTCTTGTTGAGCTGGTAAACTGAAACGCGCTGCCATCACATAACACAAAGTCACACACACTGCCAAGTTTCCTTTCTGGTGAGAGCAGGAGCCAGTGCTACAGGCATCTGTAGGGAACATTACTACTGCTACAGCATATCACAAGAGCTGGTATTAAAAAACCCGGGAACAAAAGGAGACAGAAGAGCGTGAGGATGAGGGGATAGAGACAGGATGGAGTGGCGGATGACGTTATGGAGATGGATGGAAGGCAGATGGATGGAGCTTAGGATTGTCAGGATGCACAAAACAGGCTTATACTAAATTATCCAGTCAGGAAAAACATATGTGAGTCTGATGGTCTTTCATGTGATGTGGGTTAGAGCGCACATTTGAAATAGAAAAAGACGTTACTGTGAAACAGCATCACAGAATTGTCCATTTCCTTTCCCTTGGCGCTTTTGTGGTTCCTCTTAATAAAGGTTTTATTTTGTGCTCATGTTGAGCTTTTTTTTATTTTGTCAAAAATCGTAATAATTAAAGCCATATTATTCATGGAAGTATGCTGAGAAAACATAAGCTGTAACAATGCACTGGTAATGTTTTCAGAAGAAGAATTACATAAGGTCTGGACTGTTGCTTTTTGGTCATTCATCTATTTTTGTTATTTTGCATTTTTATTACTATGTATATTCTTGTGAACAAAAATGTTATTTGCACTGAATAAATAGTTGTTTTTTTCAAAAGAAAATAAACTTTTTTTTCAGCAAGCGACATTGATAATATTAATAAATTAGTAATAAATAACGAATACATTTCCAGAGCACCAAAGCAGCATTTTCGAATGATTTCTGAAGGATCATGTGACACTGAAGACTAGAGCAACGATGCTGAAAATGTAGTTAAATTTAGCTAGTGTAATGCTATTAAGAAGGCCTAAACGCCATGGAAACTGAAAATAGAAAAAGAAAGAGGCAAGAGTGTGTCAAAGCTGCTGCATCCTTGTGTGACAGGCACAGGCAAGTGTTGGATTGTGGGCAGGTGTTTGCTCATGGGGCTATCGCGTTCTGCTGGCTCTACACTCCACACTGTTCCTGTATCAGTTTCAGCGTGTGTGTGTGTGTTTGTGTTGAGTGGGGGAGGTGTCAGGATAGAAGGGTCTCGCTGGGGATGGGGGCTACAACAAGAACCGAGAGGAAGATTCCTGACGAGAGGAGACACCCAGAGAAGCTTTCTTGTTAAACTGGTTCTGCTGCTCAACTCTTTCCTCTCGTCTCTCTCTCTCTCTCTCTCTCTCTCTTTGGGTGGTTCTCCTCACAAACTCCACATTGTTTCCTCACAAGTGTATTTTGCGGCACACTTTCTTTTTTTTTTTTTTTTAAGTCCTGCATTGATTATGACGTGTCCTTTAGTACTCTGCAATCGTATCCAGGCAAAAAAAATAATACCAGAAATAATAAATATTAAAATTACTGTGTCATTTCAAAATATAAGGATTATAAAATGTTACAATAAATATAAAAGCGTACTAACAAATAAGAACAGTAAGAAAAGGAAAAACCAACTGGTTTCTAACTGGTCCAAGACGGTCCAAACTGGAGAACCAGCTGTTGGGCACCTGACAGAGCTTGGACTAACTAGACACCAGCGATCATGTTCCAAAACACAGCCATCACTGGTTCGGGCTAGATTTTCCAGCAGGTGAGGGAATAGTGACTGACCGAGACAAATCAAGAAATGTGCTTGATTGGAATGAACATGAGGGGTTAACGGTGAGGAGGAGGGGGGCGTATGAGGCCTTTGGCAAAGCAGCACTCAGCTGTCACTCCAAACAGGTGGCCCTGACATGACCTTTGGCTTCTATTGCATACAGAAACCATTTTGTTTCAGGCAATCAAGTCAAGAGCTCCAGCGCAGCCCATGACATCACACAGAGAGGATGAACTCCAGGGAGCGCAGTCAAGAAGGTCCAAAAATATGCTTTATTTGTGTTTGGATGCTCACAGTGTGTGATGCACAAGCTCCTTGACAGGGATGCACAGGACAAGTCTGGGCAATTCTTTCAACCCGTCATTTTACGGCTGATGTTAACCAAAATCAGACATTTTAAATACTACAATTAGCATTAGTGGCATACAATTATAGTTTTTGCTAATATTTCGATTTTTTGGGGGGTTTTTAATTTTAGTAATTCCTATTGTTTTTAAAAGCATTTCTATTTCGTTTATTTATCTTTAGTTATTTTAGTTCTACAACGTTAACTGAATGAGAACGAGGAATGTTAGTGCATGTTATAATTCATTTTATTTCATGTTATCAGGAATATCAGTTCATGTTTTTAGTCATTTTAGAAATATTTTAAAAACAAATTATTTAGTTGGCGATAACAAATTGAGGTATCACAAAATTATAATGTACAAATGTAAAAAAAAAATTAAAAATAAGATATTCGTTTTGAGATTTTAACCGTGTTAATAAATTATTCTTGTTTTAAAAGGTGCCATAGAATGCATTGAGAGAATATTTTAAATTGTTCTCTGATATGTACATAGAAGGTATGTAGCTT